>VMOF01000111.1:74702099-74838692 GCA_011764245.1 Trialeurodes vaporariorum | reverse complement strand
AATTTTTTTGAATCAACCACAAGAAATTCGATTAAAGTATTTTCATTGAATTTCTTGTGGTCGATTTAGATCATAAAACTCTGATCAGAATTCTCTTTAGCAAAAAATACAATGGTCACGTGGTCTGAAACACCCTGTAAGTATAACTGATTTGTGATCTGTACCACGTATTACGTATACCAATACTTTAAAGAGCATCAAGATATTTTACATGAATAATCTTATGGGTTCCAGCACAGGAAGTCCTTGTAGACAATAAGGGGATTTTTGCCCCTCCTCCAAAACTGAGAAGAGGCAGCTAAAAATTTTCGCTCCCACACCACTTTGCCCCCAATAATTAAATGAGGGAATAAAGGATCGAAAAAAGATAAGTAATGAAATTTGAAAACCCATATAGCCTGAAAAGTGTTGCAAACTTTTGCTGCAGTTATAAAAACGGTCTATTCTTAAAATCACTTGAAAAAAATTGCATACCTCCGTTGCGGGCGCATCTGAAAGTTCCGTATTTACTCACAAACTCAATAAATGCGTTTCTGCACAAAATTCCTTGATGGCGTCAACTTCGTCAACTGAGGGGTCACAATGGGAAAATGGGAGTCCCATCAAATCGCAACTTCCTATATGCTGAGATGAAACACTGACAAAACAAAGTTTAAGTACAGCCGAAGCAGCTTTTTAAAGTGCCATCGCAGAGCAAAAGTTTTAGCTCTACCGGAGAAAGTTGCAGTATTACCGAAGCACTACTTCGACAGAGTAACGACCTTACATCTTGCTTTTGCTCTACCGAAATAAACCTTTGGTAAAACTGCAACTTTATATGGTAGAGCTAAAACTTTTGCTCTGCGAAGATATTGCTGCTTCGGCTGTAATTAAACTTTGTTTTTTCATAGAAAGTGATTCATCAATTTATACAGAAAGCTGAAATTAGATGGGACATACCCCATTGTGACCCGCTCACTTGAACGCCATCCTGGAATTTTGAGTGAATACATTTAGGTAAATATTAAGTTTTTGAGTCAATTTGGTGCTACCAACGTGGTTATTTTTAAGTGATTTTAAACCAGAATAGTCCCTTTCGATAGTTACAGCATACGTCCGAGAGTAAGCATGCGTGCAGCGTGACCGTGAGTATGTTGTGAGCGGCTTGTGCAATTTGGCAACAGTGCTCTTTTGCTATTTTAACCTAAGCAAAAATTTTCAATTCTAGGTTACTCACGCCACGGTGCCTCGTCAATTAAACGATTAACACATGTTTAAATTAAAGGACTCCCTTGTTGCCACAGCCGCCACTGGATTTTGTGACTCTGCATTTTTATATCCTTCTCGCAGTTAGGTAATAGTTGTTGTAGGTATAGCTATAGGTATCATGTCATATGTCAAACTGAAGGTGCATCGACTCTGAGCTCTGGATGTTTAGATGCGAAGTTTCGATGTGTCTTGCCAGAATAGTTTATGCTTACACAAAGTGTACCGCTTCTCCCTGTTTTCTTCCCAGCATGCAGCGCAGTTCTAAACGCTGCGGGCAAATTGTGATTTGTGAGCGATCGTAGTGTAATCAGATTGATTCTATGTTAACCTTATACGGGCACATCATTTTGATTCGACCGAGCGAGAACAAGAAGCGATCCCAATAGAAATGAATGGGCGCGGCGCACTGTGATCTGAGATTGAAGAAAATTTTTCAAACATCGGTGGAAAAAAAAGTAAGAAAAAGTAATAGTTTTCGATCTTTTAAGGACATTTTTTTATATTTTAAGGTTTAAATTACTGACTGAAAGTGTTCTCTGTGAATAAAGTTGGTCTTGAAAGTTTATAAAAAAAATGGTAATTTGATGATAGTAAAACTATTGGATGTTTGACCACTTTTTGACGATCCCAGACTACAGTGCGGCGGAGCTGTATATTTTACAAATCTGGCTCGATCTTACCGAGATCTGAGGGTATCGGCCGGAGTTCATTGAGATTAGAGTCCCTATACTATGAGAGCTGCTCCAGTTCTGAATCCGTTTCTGATTGGCATCCAGATTTAGGTTCTTACGGAAGCCCCGGCAGGCAAAATGCAAACGACGGACGGTACTTATTAGCGAAAACAACTTATTTCAATTCTTGGTGAGGATTGGAATGAATGCCATTTTCATACTGACAAAAATTACGAAATAAAAGTGTTTTAAATAATTATTTGGTCTTGTAGCGTGTTGACTTTACATAACTTCTTTGCTTCCTATAGCCGCGCGCTCCAGAGGATGCAATCCCCTACTTATAGTTTACTTAGTTCCTACTTCTCCCTCGTCTTACCGCTTGTTTTGAGGAAGAAGAGCATGAAATGGCCGACTCTCATACCTACTATTTGGGTATAGTTCTCTGGTTTCGCAAAATTTTAGAAAAAAAAAAACACTTTTTTCGTCTCTGGTACAATAAAAGCTTGATTACCTATAGGTATAATATACTATTTTTAAGTTTTGAAAACTCACCACCCCTATAACTTAAAGTTGATGTAGAAATCATCGAAAGATCACAGTATATAGACAACTTTGGTCGTTTTTCAGCAGATGAAACAGAATTTTAGAAAATTGAATAAAAAGGTAACCCTGCATTTTTCTTTCCTTATTGTTGTGTCTTGCAAGTTATTTACAGTCAATGCCGAAAAGCTTCGACTGAAATATTATTAATAAAAATGTGAGTAAATTAATGTCCAAAGTTTGTTATGACATTCCTAAGCACTTTGGCTAACAAAACCAAATATTCATTATTTACAGTGATCTCTAAAAACAAAGTATCGATCAGTAGCGTGCGGTACCAGCAAGCAAGGTATGCCTAAGTATAGGCACTCCCAGTAGCGGCTCGTGAAATGCGATACATCGATGTCTATTCCATTTAAAACTATAGAAAAGTATCGATCGTCAGGAGGTGCAATTGAGCCCCCGATAAATCGATACTTTTCTATTGTTTTAAGTGGAGTGGACATCGATATATCGCATTCCACGAGCCGCCACTGTCACTACCCTTCTTAAGATTTTCTGAACTATTCAAATTTGTCTGATATACCTATACTAATTTTAAATAATTTCTCTAATATACGATTATAAAGCTAAGAAGTAGAAAATAAAGGTTTCTCTAAAGAGGAGTCCAAATACTCGGAAATCTTTGCTTCCTTGAACCTAACCTAACCTAACCTGAACACTGACACTGAACATGACGTCACTCCCATGTGAACCGGACATGGACTCAAAGTTTAAACAGGAAACAGCTGACTCTTCTGAGAGAATGATAGAAATTCACTCCGCACACTTTTCACGCACGCATGAATGAGCTTCCCCTTGTCTGTAAGTCGACTTGCGTCACTAAGAGGAATGTGAGAAAAAAATCGAGTCACATGTTCTACAGTTACCGCAGATTGAAGACCCCCTCTTAAAATAATGGCGATCTTACAAATTTTTGCTACATGCTATTAATTAATTAATTCTTGCTCAAAAACCAGCGAAATTCACTCATAGACTCACAAAGTTACTTAAAAGTTTAAGGTATGTAATTGTGGTGGAACTATGCGCAGGTAAGTACATACCTACCATTGAAAATACCTATCTAATTGGAGACTTTTCTCTGACAATGAGTGTTTTCTAAAGAAAGCAGTGGCGCGGCGTCACTATAGACTTTTGTATTTGAGGCGGCAAGATGTAAGATTCCCTCTGGGGGTCCGGTCCCAGAAAATTTTAAAAAAATTAGGTTTACTGAGCAAAATTTCACGCTATACTGAGTGACATTTTACTCAAAATCACTGACGAAAATTATCTTTACCAAATTATCTCTTTCTTTTTCCACTTGGAACAATGTAAAAAATATATTAATCATAATTTAGGTCATAGGTCTAGGTACTATTCATTTCTCGATGATACGAGTAGATACTAAAATCCTATATTCTAAGATTGTAAAAAAAAAAAAAAACTCTGAGGTCGTAAACAAAAGAAACAAAAAAAAAGAAAAAAACAAAAAACAAAAAAACAAACAAAAACGGAAAAGTATGTTAACCTTCGAGCTCCGCTAATATTTTTATTTATTTAGTCAATTATGGTCAACATGTCCTTTCCCTTTACCCCTTCAATTTTCTCCTCATTTGCCCCCTCCTTCTATTTCTTTCTTAGCCTTCCTTTTTCTTTCTCGCCTCTTCTTTCCTTTTACTTTCCTTCATTTTTTTAAATGTTCCCTTTTCTTTACCTTTGGGAGGGGAGAGGGAAGCTCCCCGTGCCTCCTAGTGACGCCACTGATAGGAAGAGAGACAAATTAAATAGGATTCCCCTATGATACCAACGTCCAACATAGCAACGCAGAAATCGTGGGGAATTCCTGTCTATAATTTTTCACTTTCTCTACGGAAACACACAGAGGATATTCAGCCTCAAATTCGATATGAGTCTTCCATGGTACAAGCTTACCTGCGAAGCCCCGCCATTGCGCCTTTAGCTGCTGTATCATTTTCTTCTATCTTTGAGAGTGAACTTCGTAAATGTCTAATGTCCTCATCATAATTTTCGCTGGATTTTTTTTTCCAGATTAGCTATTCAATCGCTTACATAGCAAAAGTTAGCTAAAGCCTTATCGCAACTTCAAAAAGTTAATACTTAAAGAACGATGATTCCTTAAAGCGCCTTCAATTAATTGGTTATGCAAAATCAGCACAGTGGTGTACGAATATTTAACTACCCAGCTAATATTATTACAGCTAGCGAACGTGGAGCCCAAAAAAATTGAGGTAAGACAATGACGTTTGCAGGGAGAGAGAGAGGGGGGGGGGTTCTATGTTTGTTTGAAACACAAGAATTACATAACTGTTTCTTTGCACCTTGTTTCATTTGAAACAAGGAGGAAAGAAACATTTTTAAAAAATGTTTTTGAAACGTTTTGTAGACAGTTTTACTTTTTATGTCTCACATTTTGTTTACGAAACGTATCGTTTCTTTTCCCTCATTGTTTTGTTATGGTGACACGCGTCTTTTAAACATTTTACAGACGTGTATGTGAAACATAAATTTTCGATAAAAAGATTAGTTTAAACATATTTTTAGAAACATTTTGAAAATGTAGTTTTTTTTTTTTTTATCCCTGTTAAAAGTGTTCCATGAATTTCCATGACCAAAATTCCGTGGACATTATTTCGGCGGGTAATTATTATTTTTCCATGAGATTACATGGAAAACCTTATGGAATTCCCGTGAACGACCGACGGAATTTCATAAAATGTTATGGAAAAATAATAATTACCCAAGGAAATATTGCCCACGGAATTTTGGTTATGGAAATTCAGGAACACTTTTATCAGCGATGAAACGAAAAGGTTTTAGGATTACCGTCTACAAAATGTTTCAAATTACAACTTTATTAATATATCATATAGTAAAAGCAATCATGGAACAGCAGCGACTCGCGCAATCTGGCAACGGTACAATTTTGTCATTTAAACCTGTGCAAAAAGATCTATTCCAGACTGAAATTTCCAGGCGAGGCACAGCGCTGCACCAAAGAATCGATCATTTTACATAAGTTTAAATGGAGGGAATCCATTGTTGCCAAATTGCATGAGCCACCACTAAAATATACGAAGAAACAAAAACAAAACAACAAAAAGTAATAATAAACTATACGTAGTTGCACTGCATGTTAAAAAAAAAAAAAAAAAAAAAAAAAAAAAAAAAATCATATAAATAAGCCATAAGTTGTCTAATTAGCTGTCACGTAAGTACATACCTTTTAAAGCTGCTCGACCTGACAACGTCACACTTGAAAGAAGATGATCTGCGAACCGCTTCATAGACAGGAGTTTGCTCTCGCTCTCTCAGACGCGTCGATCCACGATAATTTCGCCTGCATTTTTTTCTCCGACCACAAGCACAACAATCTAGCTCCCACCAACGGCGACTCTTCTTCCGTTTCGATTTGTGGTGATGCATGGCGACTCCTACTCACACCGGGTAGGCAACGTGCACGACCGCAAGGACATGCAGTACGAATCGAAATCACTCCTTAACTGGTATAGTCTCTTGATGATATTTGCGCCTTTACGACACAGATTTCCGACCCCAATGATCAGCAGATCACAATTTTTTTTTTTTAATTTATTTATTCATTGATTGATTAATTAGACCTTATATTTTTACTCACAATACGTGATGAGTCTGGAGTCGCCCTGCCAAGTTCGTATTTAGCTGCAAGTTTCACTCGAAATATCGGAAATTTTTCAAAATTAAAATTTTAACGCGAAAAACGAAAAACCTTAGAATATGCGTTTATAATCGCGGCAAGTTAAGTAGAAATTAACACAATTTCAGCGTCCAAAATTCCATCGAATGGCGCAGTTTTAACGAAGTTCATTGAAATGTACTTTTAAAGGACTCATGTGTTTGGTGCTTGATTGCGGACATCTTTCAGTTGCAGCGGAGGCCACCTTTATTTTGATCCGCAACTATCTTCGAAAGTAAAGGCCTCCGGAGGCGCTAAAACGATTTATTGATCATTCAGGCAGGTAAGCCGGTAAGGCGGTAAAGCAACATGGCGATTTCCGAATTCAGAAGCTAACATACAAACAAAACTCGTTGTTTTCCGACTATTGATGAAGTTGTTTGAAATGATTTGCTTGACGGGACTGCGTACAACACACGGGGGGGGGGGGTTGAATTAACAATTCTTATCTTAAAAGTCATGACCGCAAAACGGTTTGGTTAATTTAACAAAAAATAATGCTGAATCAACAAAATGTTATTGTTAAACTGACTATATGGATTGTTAAATCAACATAATTTTATTGGAGTGTGAAATTCTCAAAAATTTTGTTGATTTTACTATCGATTTTGTTTGTTCAATTGACCGTAATATTTTTTTAGTTTAACCATAACATTTTGTCGATTCAACATTTCGTTTTGTCACAAAAAGCGCATTTTGCGATCGCGACTTTTAACATTAGTAAAACAAGAGGGGCGCTCTTCAGACAAAAGTCTTTATTCAAACACATATATGTAAATTGCTTGCTTATTCTCAGAGAGAGAGCTCACCCGTTGTTTTATAAGCCCTTTTCCTGGGAATGGCTTCAATTATTATGGCATCAACTATAAGTACTTTTATTTTTTCAGCGCAACTTTTATTTAACAGCTACCGATGGAATACCTGATTTCAGCTTCAACGCGCAACAGTTGGTCACCTGTTGTTTGCGGTAAATTCCAGATCATCGATCATGCTCTGTGTTTGATCGAGGTGTTGAGACAGAGACCTACAGAGACCGAGGCTTTTACTCCTTACAAATTAAAAAATTAACTTAACCTCGCGAGAGCATGCCTTGCTTACATCGCACATCAGTAAAAAGAAAAAAAAGATAAAAAAATAATTCTTAGATAATTTGTTGTTAGGAGAAAACTTTATTGTAGTAAACGCGAACTGTGTGGTACTATGTGCGCCGTGCGGTGGTCATGTAGATTGTAGGGGACACTTAATTAAGGAGAAGATCGGACTTTCGCGATATTTTGTGGGAGCGGGGGGGGGGGGGATAAAAAAATCGAGCTACCGAGTCGAGGATCTGTTCCACTATGAGATGTCTGGCTGATGGGATGAAGTGAAGGCGCGCTTATCCCGTTCCCGTATCCCTCCCTCATCGATGATGACTAATGACTCAAAAACCAGATGTTTTAATGACGAATGATAAACATATGACGTCGACATCGAGCCTTCGCCGTTTTGCCGTGTGTCGGTGCCCAGAGCACACACACACACACACACCCTTGCTATTTCCCGCGTTAGTTAACTGCGTTGACAAAATATATGAATAATGTAACTTTAAATGGGGCAGTTGCAAAGGTTCTGAATTTGTGTGGTTTTTAGTAAGCAAATGAAAGTACCTATATTCGGTGAGCTGAAAACAAGGATGCCTTTGGTATCTAACTAAGTTTCATAGTTCCATAGATGCAGGTTTTACTCAAATTTGGTAAATTATTCTTTTAAATGAGAATTCCACGTCGAGACGTCACTAGTTCACCACACACATACACACTTACGACTTTTTGCAACTTCAGACGAGATACTTATGAAAAAGCCAAAGGCACTTTTGTTCTCCGCTCAACAAGTACTTTCATTTTCTTAAAAAAAAAAATAAAATAAAAAAATAAAACACCCAATTTTAGAATTTTCCTATTGCCTCATTTATTGAAAAAGGACTCATGCGAGACTTGAGTAGGTGCCAACATCCTGTAAAGGGTCGCAAATTTCGAAAAACGATAGAACATGGGCGCAATTATTTTGAGGAGGACAGCTATTAAGGGGGATGCCAATTTTAGACCGCCCTAAAGAGGCTCGCAAATCCCCACCCCCTAAATACAATACAACAGATGGGGGCTGGGGCTCCCATTTTTTAATGAATAAATGGAAAGAGAATAAACTTCCAAGACTTTTAGCTCGAACCGGAAGTACCTACGTAGATATCGTATTTCGTTTCCGCTTTATCGACGATTCAAAAATTCTAGTTCTATATGGACCCATTTTTTTCTTTTTTTCATTTTTTTCCTTTTTTATTTTAAAAATTGTAACTTCCCTTTAACTGATCATCATCTAAAATTATATTGAGTCTAAAATACTCGACAGTGCAAGTACTTTTCAGAGAAAATATATTACAATCTAAAACAAAATGCTGAAAAGGTTGTTTTCGAGCCCCTGATTTTTTTGTGGAAAATATTGAAAGTTTCAGAGGCTGTATTTAAAATAATTAAAAAGAAAAACGCTGAAACATGCGGGTTCGATTATTTCGAGGAATAACCCTTTTCAGGGATCAACGATTCTGAGGCCACGCAGGGAGTGAGCCTACTCCTCCTGGAAGATCCCGCAATTGCATCGGGAAAATGGGAAATCGTGTCTTAGGCGCGCCTTCATTTTTTAAGGTCGACTAAAACGGTACAGGCGCGTACGAATATAGTTAACTATAGCTACTTTTCTACCCTGAACCCACAAGGCCACAACTAACGATACCCGTCAATAAAGTTTTTGCAAAATTTTGCCTCAAGCCAATTAATGATAGTTAATTTGGATAAGAAACCCTGCAAAAATTACGATGCGCGCACTAAAAAATCAGGAAATCCACTCATAAACTCAGAAAATGCTTTCAAGCGCGAGATCATGATGTAGCCGCCTTATACAGAGTTTGAGTTCACCGATTTCATAAGCTCCATCCTCACGAGGTGTTCTCGCAACACCACACTAGGAGAAAAAGCATACAATTGCCATAAAATCTAGGTGACTTTCACTACCGCCATTACGATCTCGCGTTTGAAAGCATTTTCTGAGTTTAAGAATGGATTTCGTGATATTTTGGTTAGTTCATGTCGTCATTTTTGCAGGGTTTTCCATCCGAATCGACTATTAATAAGCATGAAGCAAAAGTTTGCTGCAGTTCCATTCGACGGATCAGTCTTTTTTTATGGATGCGCCTTCATTTTTAAAGATAGACTAAAACGGTACAGGCGCGTACGAATAGTTAACTCCTTTCCAACCCACAACGCTATCCGATTCAAATAACTAGGTACTCCTCCCATGGGGAATGAAAACCCCACGTAAGTGATCACCAACCATCTGCGTGCGGGACCGTGAGGACGTACAATTATTTAGTCCCAGATGAAAACAAGCAAAATAAAACAGAAATAAAAAACTATCGAAAATCTGATAATCGTCAATAACTGCGTCCTATATGTCGCATTAATATTGCCGAGGAGGCAGTTTGAACCCTACGAAAATGCATCCAGGGCATCCACACTAGTAAAGCTTATCTTCGAAAAATGGTTTGGACGGAGGGCTGCCGTTTTGCGTATAATCAATGCTATTTTTCTATTCACCGATGATTCCACCGGTTGAGGAAAGATTACACAGTTCAGTTCAGTTTATGACTAATGAACTAAAATACTCGCATCTGTAATCTTTTCTCAACCGGTGGAGTCGTCGATGACTTTTTAAAACTTGCGGATATTTTAATTAATTAACGGCGTTTCCACCGATTGAGGAAAGATTACGCAGATGCGAGTATTTTCGTGCATTACAGTCTTACACTGAACTGAACTGTGTAATCTTTTCTCAACCGGTGGAATCATCGGTGAATAGAAAAATAGCATTGATTATACGCAAAACGGCAGCCCTTGGACCAGCACTTTTGAAGCGGGAGCCCTCTTTCCATGGGGGGGGGGGAGTGCTTACTCGAGTATATCAAACAAAAGAAGGGGGTTCTTAAGAGTCCTTCCTCAAGAAATTTAGAAAAATTGAGGGTCAGATCGTGCAATTGTAGATAGTTTGTGGTGTGGTTTTAGAAAAGGTTTATAGTTTCCTTTCATTCCCTTTTATATAATTTAGATGAGATACTGCCTCACTTGTGTCACCCAGCAAGCCACCACTGATGAGCCCCGGTTTTGTGTACCATGGTAAAAAATGGCTTTACTAGGTAGCCAATGAATCTAGCGCAAACTGGAAGTCAATTTCGTTTTTCGTTGTCTATATTTCTAAGGTAAAAGTTCAGCGAACAGAGATCTCAATTTTTTTGAAATTTGGTCGAAATCGAACTTTGGCCTTTTACATCTCAAAAACAGAGAACGATATTAACTTCCGTTTTGTGCCAAAATCTTCGGAGTAATGTAGGAATCCTATTTTTAGCGATATTTCACAAAGCAGGGATACATGATTCTAGCGTTTGAGATTCTTGATTTGGGAGTTGTGACCTCCACCTCCTCTCACCCTTGAAAATTGGTAACCCACTGAAAAGAAGAATCTCAGAAAAAAATCAAAACCTTGTTAAAGCATGTTTTGGATTTCAAGCTCGTTTCTTACTTTCGGCCGCTGAAAGTGTTGAAATTTTAAAAAAAAAAAATTAGGAGTTTTAAAATGCCTGTAAATTAAATTTCGTGGGAAAATTCACATTTTTTCAGATAAGCTTTTCCTCTGCACAGCATTTACGGCCCAAAGTTTATTGACTTTAAACCATTAAACTTTGAGTAACAAATTGTTGAAAATGGGTCTGTATCAAAATTCAATAAATTGAAAACAAAAGACAATATTAGAAGTAGAATTATAAGTCTCAGAATTTTGTCTTTTTCCAACCACCTGGTGAAAAATGGGGGTCCAGATCTGAAGAAATGTATTTAGGTGATGGGGACTCGGAACCTGGGGCCCCCCCAGGGAAGACATCAAAATCAGTTACCCCCTTAAAAGATGTCCCATCCAAATAATTTATTACATGTTTCAGCTTTCTTCAAAATTTACAGCCGCGATCAAACAAATTTGGGGGGAGACCACTATAATTAGCATTCTATACACATTTTCAGACTATTTTTGGGAAGTCCGAAAGAAAAAACCGACAGATTTAAAAAAGAAAAATTTACACAAATTTATTTAACATACAATTAAAATAAATGGACAAAGAGATATTGGTACAGATGATAGGTAAGAAATAAATCCTTCCGATAGTTCCTTTTTTTTTTAGCGTCAAAATGACAAGATTCTTACATTTTTATATATTAATTATTTTTTATTTATGGAGATGCAGTGAAATTGGCAACACAAAGTTAGTGAAGAAACTTAAGAGGGAACTAAACAAGGTATTCGAAACTGTCCGAAGACTTTAAATTAAATTTGAAGAGTGGTCTTAAAGCTAAACAGATGTAAAATTAGGTATCAATAATTATGAGTTCATCAATACTCCAATCTTCATAACTGTGATCTGGCAGATATCTTCGAATAATGATGGGAATTTTCCGCTGTTTCAACTCTTTCATAGCAATTTGCAGAGGATCAGTCTCGCCTTCAAGCTCCACCATTACAGGAGCACACATGGCTATTTGTAAAGCACGTGTTCCCAAAACTCGAGCTCTTTCATACCTGAAAATGAAGGAGTTGAAAGTTGATTAGAAACTATTTTCAAAATTAAAGTCCGAAGACTCCGAAATGAGTTGAAATTCAACAGAACTTTCAGTGCAGACACAGAGAAGCTATAAATATCTTCACGTAAATTCTTCATGTGTTTCATTTGAGAGAAGTCTTCTCTAATATTTTTTGTGAATGAGAGCTCAGCGCCCACTCATTCAGAAAGCGTATCTCATTTTTAAATCATATACTTGACCCCTTATCCATCAAAGTTTTCTTTTCTATTCTCAAAAAGTCTCAAAATAAACTCACAAACTCAATGAATGCATTTAACAAAATTCAAAGATGGCGCTCAAATGAGCAGGTCACAATGAGGGAGTCCCGTCTAATTGCAGCTTTCTCTGTGATGGATCGCTGTTCTCAGCTAAGAAAGATAGCAATCTTCAAATTTTGTGAAACACATTTATTGAGTTTGTGAGTGGATTTTGCAAAGAGTAAACAAGAGTCGCAATTGAATGGAAGGCCTGCGTGGTCAACGTAGATAAGGGATCCGAACGCGGGCTGGCCTGGGCTGGCCTCTGATTGGCTGCAACGGGTGGAGCAAAAATGACTCGGGGTATAGGGAAAATAACACGGGATTTTCGTTCCGGGGCGTTTATCTCGAAACCTAAGCAAAATCGTATCTGAACAATTTATACGAGTCGATTCAGCAGATTTTTCCAAACAATTTGATAGGTCATAAGTGCCACTTTATTGCAAATTCGAAAAGACTGTTTCAGTTTAAAAGTACGCACAATAGTGAGTTACTCAAACACTGCTCGAACACACGCCAAGCATGTAATCACACTATTGTGCGTACTTTTAAACTGAAACAGTCTTTTCGAATTTGCAATAAAGTGGCACTTATGACCTATCAAATTGTTTGGAAAAATCTGCTGAATCGACTCGTATAAATTGTTTAGATACGATTTTGCTTAGGTTTCGAGATAAACGCCCCGGAACGAAAATCCCGTGTTATTTTCCCTATACCCCGAGTCATTTTTGCTCCACCCGTTGCAGCCAATCAGAGGCCAGCCCAGGCCAGCCCGCGTTCGGATCCCTTATCTACGTTGACCACGCAGGCCTTCCATTCAATTGCGACTCTTGTTTACTCTTTGGGATTTTGAGACTTTTCGATGCTTCCAATGTGATTTTCCTGCGATTCCACAATGAAATTAAGCCTCCATAAAGCTACAGTAAACGTGTACAAAAGACCCATTACTACTTCATTTAATGATAGCGAAAGTCTGTGACAGACCCAAAAACTCTAGAATAAGGAAAAGTTACTTCAGAGTTGAAATTGAACTGCTCTGGTGTTCTTGCAACCCCTACGCAGCGTTATGATGGTTTTCTTTTGATTAAAATGTTTAGATTTTTTCAATAGGTCCATAGATTTTCTCTTGACACTAGAAAAAGTCATTTAAACAATTGTTGCAGAAGTTTAACAAAGTCCTACTGCAATAATTTCACAAATTACTTCCCTCCGTGTCATGCTATTTTGTAGACATTAAAAGAATTTTTTTTTTGAAAGTCTGATCCATTAACACAATGAGTGCTTGGTCCTTACTTGGTCATGTAGCGTGTAGTGATCCGATTGGCTTTGTTGACACTTGCTCCTTCGGTTGAAGTCAATATTTCAACATTCTCTGCCTCCTCCTGGAAAAGAATACATGAATAAAATCACTTTGATTTTTTGATAGAATAAGTAAATTGAAATAGTCTCAAAAAGAATTTAAAACAGATGAATTAAAAACGTATTTAAGACAAGATAAAAAGATGTCTTTAGAACCACTGCCACAAGACAGATTTAAAACGTTTTCAAGACAAGATGAAAATACGTCTTTATAATGCCACTATCAGTCAAATCAACAAGACAAACATTGTTATCTGAATAAGCTTATGGCAAAATTCATCTTCAATATGACTTTAATTCCCGACCAATTTTGTTTATTTAAGGCTCAACAAATCCAGAACATGAAACGACTGTCGAGGTTCTTGAATTTTGCAAATTTTTTTTTTTGGTTTCAATTGGAGATTCCAAAAACGCGCCTTTCCCCAAAAGTGTCTGGTTGTGCTTCCCATCAGATTGAAATCTGGAAAAGTTTCGCTTGGAATCACCTTAAAGTAAAGTGATGTAGCAGTAACGCGACAAGAAATTCTTTATCTCTCTCATCTCTTCATTGAAACACGTATGTTAGACAAGGATAGACAAAGGGATAAAACCCCTTCTTTACATTCTTTTTTTACTTAAACATTCAAAGGGAAGATGAGAAAGATGGAAGATATCCTGGTTACGCCAGTAGATATAGAGATAGAATAAGGCTCACCTCATTGTCGGCAATGTCTTCCTCCATTTGGTCATCTTCTTCAAATTCATCTGCGATCCTACAAAAAAGAGCAAAAGATAGTTTCAATGTTCAGTGCCATCAGAAGATACTTGTGGCTCCTCTTAGAATGTTTCTAGGTGGAATATTTAGGAATGGGTATCCATCATCTTTAGTTTTGAATTTCATGACTAGGTTATGGTTTGCGAAATCTACCTTGCAAAATAGATTTTAAATTCATGATCTGGATGAGAAAGTATATGAATAGAAAAATTAAAATTTGTGCATGATTATATTTGTCTAACATGGTATGAAACAGAGACAAATAGAGACGGAGCACTAACGGCTGCAGCAGAGGTACGCTAAATTCTCGCGGATTCAACAAAACAACAGTCAATGTCGCAGGGTGTTGAATGTTGAGCACCCTCCTCTACACTTCCCAGCCTATCCCCCTGTGTCTACCAAAAGTCACCGTTAAATATCATGCGACATCAAAAGGTGTTGAGTGTTGTTTTACATGTTATTTTGTGGAATCCCCGAAAATTCAGTGTGCCTCAAATCTTCCCTATGTATTTTATCGTAGTGCTCCGTCTCTAATTGTCTCTGGTATGAAATGATGATAAGTAACGTTTGAAGTGCCTATAAAGCATAACTGAATAATATTATGCAAATATATCAAGCATGCTAAACAAATAAATCAAGCATATTACATAGTCACCAAGTGACCAAATCCGGTCACTAAATAAAATTTGCTAACAGGGAACCAGTGACCAAAAAATGTTTGGAATAAATGGTTTGCAAATTTGAGGTTAATTCACACCAAAGTTGCGTTTTGACAGGTATACTTTAGTTAAGGGACTGCTGAATTTTAAGGGTACGTTAGAGCAGGACCATTTTGAGTATCCCGTTCAGACACGTAGCGGTGCCTGCTTCCAAACTGCATCAAAGCGCATCAGCGAGAGGGTGAATGGCATCGAATTGAAACTCTGCACTAATCAACAGCTCACCCATTCGTTTTGATGCAGTTTGGAAGCGCGCGCCACTACTTATCAGAACCCAATACTCAAATTGGTGCTGCTCTAGCAACTATTCATGATCAAAAGCAACTTTTCCAATGACTCATACTAAGTTTTCACTTGAAGTTGCATTATGAGTGCACCAAAAGAGCACCCACCAGAACCTAGTTGCACTCACAAACAACCTTGACGATGCTTCATAAACCTTAAAATTCAGCAGTCTCTAAATTATAGACTATCTAACTCAGCCAATCAGAATGCCACTTTTTCAACTTTGTAGTTGTTGGACTGTCGATTCCACAGAAATTATAGAAGAAGACTGGGCACTCTACTATCTCGTACGACAGAGGAAAGGTGAAGCCGGTTTCGGTACGAGCTGATGGCAGGGTGCTTCTCCGCTTAGAGGTATGAACCGATTTGACATTAGCTTCTAAGGAGCGTCGCTCTTCAAACCTATAACAGTCAATTATTTTTGCGAATCACAGTGTCGAGGACAAGGCTTTAAAGCGTATGAGTTTAGTCTTAACAAAGTACATACCTAGCTCCACGTTTTCCTCAGATTGGGACAGAGGGGTTTGGGTTTAGAAAGGATACAAAGAATAGTCTATCAAAAACTTACTCATCGGGCTCAAATTCTTCATCTGCCATGATTCTTCCAAATTTCCAACCTTACAACACGATATATCTGACGGATGAAATTTTATTGTAAATTTTCTGATGCTAAAGGCTGCTGCTGTTGATAGTATTGTGCAAGTTGCGGCAAGCGTGAAGGTTTTATGTTTATTTACTATGACTTACCCCTGTTTCTGATTATACCAGAGTCCAGAGGTTTGAGGTTATGTAATGAGGCTGTCACTTATAAGTTCGTTTTGGAGCGTTTTGAAGCTTGGTGTTGAAGGTGTACTTGAACTGGACATGTGTAGTGACGTAAGAACTCACAGAACCATAACCTCAAACCTACCGTCCTCTGGTATAAGCAAAGTATAAGGGTGTTGCGTGACAGCTGACTTCTTTCATTTTTCTTGATTTTGTTTTTGTTATCATTTATTTATTCTTTATTATTATTGTTGGACATTATGGTGGATTTTCCTCAGATTTTTGTGATACTTGCGCTTTTAGCCAAAAAATCAATTGCACTTTCTCACGAACTTGCAAAGTTTTAATTACCTCCCTTCTTGAATTTTTAGTGCAGTGTGGAAGAAGTTTTCTCAGCAATTTCCTCGTTTGGGTTTATTTCGCATTAGTTTTTCATCATGGGTTGTGATGGGGGAACTATCCCTAAGAGAGATGAATTAGTGAAAACAAAGAAAAAGCCAGAACAGGTACGTCAAGTCATCACCAATTACTCTTTTATTTATTCAAAGTCTTATGTAATGAAATGAGCTAGAGCAGGACCATTTTGAGTATCGGGTTCTGACAAGTTGAGGTGCCTGCTTCCGATCCCCATCAAAGTGTATCGGAGAGCGGTTGATTAGCAACAAATTGAAACATTGTGCTAATCAACTGCTCACCGATGCGTTTTGATGCAGTTCGGAAGTACTCACCGCTACTTGTCAGAATCCGATATTCAAAATGGTCCTGCTCTACTGCCAATCCACAGGTGTAAACTAAACTTTTCTTCTCATCTCACAGAAAGTTAGTATACTTGCAGAGGGCAGAATGTTCTTTCTCCTAAAAATTTTCACTTGATAATCTGAAAAGCTATCTCTTAAAATCATAGGAAAAACGGGGGACATTGCATCATGGGAATTCTGGGGCACCAATGACCTTTTCTTTGTTGTTTCTCAAGCGAGTCTCAAAATCATTCCTCTTCTTCTTCAAGGTGATTCGGAGGCAAAAATTTTCCTGATGTAAGACTGTGGATATTGCTACAAGATGCTAATCGGAAAAGTCATGGTTTTGGCACTTTAAAGTGAAAACAGAGAAAAAAACGTAAAATCCAAGAATGCCAGCACCTGTGTAGTGTTTTTATTTAGTTTTTGAGCCTTAAGATGATTCCAGGGTCGATTAGTTCCAATCGTGGACACCACGTGGCGCTGCTCAAAAAGTCAACAGTTTTTTGTTAAATTTGACGAAGTCACGCTAAAAACACAAATTTGAGAAAAGTCAGCACCTGCGAGCATACTGTAGGAAGATACCCTGAAAGTTTCAGACTGAAAAACTCAAAAATAAAGCCGGAAATTATGAAAAACGAAACTTCCCATAAGCCGCAATGAGTGCGAGTAAGGCAGATAGACGTATTATCACTCGCGCTCACTCTCACTCACTAAGCTTATGGCGAAACGAATTTCATAATTTACGGCTATAATTTTAAACCAATTTTGCTCATTTAATGCTCAAAAAATCCATAAAAAAATTTTGCAGATGCTGACGTTATTGAATTTTGCGTTTTATCTATAGTTTCAGTGTAAAACGCCAAAAACACGACTTTTCCAAAAAGCGACAAGTGGCGCTATCCATCGGATTGAAATCTGGAAAAGTTTCGCCTGGAATCCCCTTAAATGAGTAAAATTGGTTAAGAATTTAAGACATATTTTTTGAAATTCATTTTGCCACCAGCCTTGTGAGAGGGAGTGATACTGTCTATCCCCCTCACTCACACTCATTGTGGCTCATGGGAATTTTTTTATTTCTTAAATCCCGGCTCTATTTTTGAGTGTTTCAGCTTAAAACTTTCCGGTTGTATCTTCCACAAGTATGCTCCCAGGTTAGGTTAGGTGCCAACGCTCCTCAAGTTTGTGCATTTTGGGTAACTTCATCAATTTTAGCCGGAAACTGTTGACTTTTTGAGAATCGCAACATGTTGTCCATGGTTTTGAACTAACTAACCCTTGAATCATCTTTACCCGCTTAAAAAGTTATGTAGTCCTCTGGCTGCGACGTTAATAGCTGAGTGGAGCACCCAATATCAGTTTCATTTCAACCAAGTTTTCTCAATGAATCTACGGCTAAGTTTCATTGTATTTGAGCAAATCAACACAGTGAGGGTGGCTGATTCTGAATCATGTTTAAATTTCTATTGAGCCTGCCAAATTTTTATGCAATTTTTGATGCAACATTCAATTATGAAAAAGCTACGATATTTTGATAAAAATTAAAGTCGAATCTTTTTTGGGCAGGTCAAAACACAGTGAAATCATCTTGCATTATATAAAAAAAATTCTAATCAATTGATGAAAAATCTAGTTTTGTGTTCAATTTTTTTCAAACTCACAAATCGTCAAACTCTCTGCAGATTGGTTCAAAGTTTACAAAAACGGATATCTACGCACAAGAATCGGAAGATCTTTCAAGTAAAGATTCATCTTTTGGCGCAAAGCTCAAGTTTCGATGTTTGTCATGTCATCAGCTGTCTTCAATTATTTAATATTCTGTATACACATATATCCTTAAACATTGTGCTATTTTATCGATCCTCTTGTTTTCCACTTACAGAAAGACAAAGCATCTGAGCTCTCTTTTCGATGGTGCCATTGTAGTATTTCTCAGCAGCCCTTGCAGAAGCCAATCGTTGCTTGTGCTTTAGGGAAACTTTACAGCAAAATTACAGTTCTTGAGGGTCTTCTTGATCGTACTCTTTTGCCTGAAACTGCCAGTCACTTGAAGAGTATCAAGGTTAGTGTTTTATTTTCATGAATTATTAGATAGTTAGATAGATAATTTTATTCCGAAAATATTTTGACAAAATGAAAAACAAAAACTACCCTGCCTAAAGAAAACTTGTGTGGCAGCGGTAGGGTACAATTTAAAATATAAATAATCAACTAATTGTAAAAAACAAAATAAAAATAAAAATTAATAAATATTAAATATTAAAAATTAAAATTAGAAGAGGATAGATTTAGTTATAATTATACTTTTTAATCTTTGGTTTGATATAAAGAAAGAAAGAAAGAAAGAAGGAAGAAAAAAAAAAAAAAAAAAAAAAAAAAAAAAAGGTTTCAAAAAAGTTTAAAAATTTTCTTTTTAAATTTTCCTGAAAGATTTTAAGTTATAGTTAAGTAAAGAATGGGAAAATTAGGCAATTATCTTTAAAAAATGCTGCTCACTATTTTAAAAGAAGAATTGGTATGCCAACACTTTGTTTTATTTTGAGAAGAAGGGTTTAGGTTTGTAAAAGAGAGAAGTGGAAAGAAACCGAAAATAGATAAATAAATAAATAAATAAATAAAGGGGTACTAAGTGATATTATTTTGGATAGTAAAAGAGAGCCTGGACAGAGAAGAAATGAAATATTTTTTGCAAGACTATCAATACACGTAAATGTTTTCAGTTAATCATTTACTTCAATTCTATTTCATCCAAACTTTGAATGGTGAGAAATTTTAAGTACTTACCTTCTTCAGTGGATAGGGTTCATTTTAGAAATTTAGGTGCAGCTCTTTACTAAATTTTGGCAAAATTTCTATTTTTATTCCTTCAAATAAACAAAATCTGCCTTCGACTTAGACCATTTGATTTAAAAGCGTTTCTCAATGAAAAGCCAACACTCAAATTCGTTTTTATTTATTTATACTGCGTAATATGAGAAATAATGTTGGAAAGTTCCAAAGGTTCACTCAATCGGTCTAGGTGTGCCCACTGAAATAATTTTTACAAAATTGTATATCAGTTATCTCTACGTTTATCAATTCATTATTACATCCATTCCCTTAGAGAGCCACAATACTTATCCAATGTTTACAGGTCTTTACAGGATTTTTACCGGATTTTTTTTTTACCGTCTTTGTGAATAGTCGAGTCCTTGTATTAGTGTGAGTGATCTTCATTCATCATTCTGATGCATGCACCTGTTCCCCCATCCATTCTGTTCATTCGGGTGAAATGAAATGATATGCGCTACGCTGCCACGCCTATAATCAGTGGCGTCAATTGAGGAGGGGTAATGGCATGGATTTTGACAAAGCACTGAATGAAATGGATTACTAAGGAAAGAAAGGGAATTTTGTGGGGAAATATTTTAATTTGGTATTAAGGGTGCCTGTTTCTACAGCAACCCCAAGAAAGAAAGAAATAATTTGTTTTTATTCAAACATCTTTTGATCTTCTATATTGATTTAATTGTTTCTTTAAAAAAATTGTACTAAAATTGCACGAGTGTCGATTGTCTTGGATGAGGTGGTTTTTCTTTGTTCTAAATTTGAAATGCCAAAAACGCTACTTTTTCCAAAAGTGACTGTAGTGGCGCTATTTTCGGGATTGAAATCTGGAAATGTGTTTCCTGGAATCAACTTAAAAGACTTTCCAATTGAAACTACAAATTAAAGCCAGAAGAAGTTAGATAGCTGATATTGCATTGCAATATAATCTATAAAGTCACAATATTAGCTATTGTACAAACTACTTTCTGTTCTTAATTGTGGTTTGAATGGAGCTTTTTCTCAGATACTGTTCCGGTACAAATATATAAGCCTCCTAGAATCAAAGTCTTATTTTAGAACAAATGATAAACAAGAATCTTATCATAAATGGATTGATATTCCTCGGACTTATGGCACCTGGCTTAAATTTGTCTGATTTGCCCATGATCATTTTGAAAGTTTTTCAATGATATTTCCTTTTATTTATTTGTGATATTTTTCCTTGCTACAGGATGTCAAAGAACTGAAACTAACAGTGAATCCAGCCTATGCTGCAAAAGCAGAAAATGGTGATGGCTACATCGATCGCCATTGTACTGAGTACATTTGTCCGACAATTGGCCTCGAGATGAACGGAAGATTCAAATTTTGCTTCATTTGGACTTGTGGCTGCGTCATGTCTGAAAGAGCTCTCAAAGAAATCAAAGACAAGATCTGTCATAAAGTAAGTAAAAACCAGAGACACTTTATCAAACTACGAAGTAATGTAACCCAGTTTTACATTAGAGTGTGAATGTGAATTTTGTAACAATCTTGATGGCCTTCATACATACCATCTTTGTTCACTATTCACCCGTAGGCCCAGCTGAAGTGCTTGGACCGAGATCTTGAGACCGAATGGGTTTTTTGGAACTGTAAAAACCTAATGCACTTGGGGTGTTGGAATGTTCTTTCATGAGGAGGAGTCTTTGATGAAGGCTGATATATCAGGATACAAAACCTATCTGATAAGGTACAAAAAGATAAAAAAAAAAAAAAAAACGTAAATTTCAACATAATAAAAATTTCTCAGATTTTATTTGTTGTAAGATTTACTATTTTTTTTTTGATACTTTGAAAATTTGAAGGTTAGAAAATCAATTTTTGATTTGAATGTATGTTTTTTTGCATGTTCATCCTGATTTTGACGCCCAGGTCAAGGGTATCCACAATCCCACATGCCCTCCTCGACACGCTCCTGCCTGTCAGTATTGTGTTTAGAGAACAGCGAGTCGTCGTAAACATCATGCAATGTGTCGATAAGAATTCACGGTTTTTCGGCGTTCAGAGCGGACTTAATACATCAATGACCGGCATTGACCACTTGATTTTCGGCTTTGTTGATGTTTCCTTGAAGCATCCTCAACATATATGAACTATGTTATCAGGGCCATGCCATGATGTAGGGATTCCACTCTGAGTTTCGGGAACTATATAAGATGTACTAATAGTTTCTTCTAGGTCGCACTTTTCACAAAGATGTCCGAAGAGCTTGAGCTTGTTGTTCTATCATCAATAGAGTTATATTTGAGCTTGGTGCTCAGGGTTAGGATTGTGATTGTCGGATTAGGTTTTGAGTTGCTGTCAGAATATCTGAGGGACATTGCTGTCAGCCGTTAGAGTTGACGTGGTTGTGATTGTGGAGCTTTGTGCTGTTGATTTGATTTAGGTAATATTAGTTAATTATTGTTTGTACTTCGTGTCTACCATTTTCAGCCAAGAGCTACTTTAAAAGATCCCTACCTACTGCTGTATGTTTTCATAATTTTTCTAAATTTATTATCTGTTTTATTTCTCAGTGCCAGCAGCCTTTCAAAGAGGAAGATATTGTCATTTTAAATGCAGTTGATGAAGATTTAGATTTAATGGTGAGCCGTTTAGAATCAAGGCAAGCTAGAATAAAAGCTGAAAGAAGAGATAAGAAACTAAAAAACAAAAGTGGAACAGAAGTCGATGCATCAACCTCTAACCCCAAAGAGGAGAAGGCGCATTCGTCATCAAATGTTCCTCAGTCAAACGGATCGAAACCTGACCAAGGTAACTATGAATAAAAATTTGAATATCTCCTCTGTAATTTCTAAAGTACGTCTAAATCATCTTTTCCATCATTCATTGCCATTCAGGGTGAATATTATTGTAGATCCAGTGACAGCTTGTGAATAGTTGAATAATATGTCTCTCCAACTTGTGCTAGTAATGTGCCGGTGGGAATATTCCCACCCAAATCAATGCCCTTTGCTGGGAATATTCTCAGTTAATTCCCAGCCTTCATTTTTCTCTCATAAATCTTTCTTTAAAACTGTAAGAAATCAATACAGTTAATTGATTGTTGTATTTTTACCAATCTCATACGCTGTAGGTATAGTTAATTCTCTCGGTCTTTGTTTTTTAACTTGGCCGATGGCTAGCGCCATTAACGATACCTTTATTTTTCAGTCATTCCCTTATTGGCTCCTTTATTCACTCTTAATGGGTTGCATACTTTTGCTACAGGTCATCTAAGGGACAATGTAGATATTAAACCCCTGAAAATAACGATGGTAGCGCTGAAAACTTACAAAATCCTCTCCTGAACTCATAAAATACTTCTAAACACACGACCATAATGACAGTGTTGGGCACTTATAATGGGAGATTCCTATCTAATAATACTGTCACTCCATTAAGAAATAACTCTCTTTTGCACCTGTGTCACGGTACCATTAGTTGGATGTTAATCACTCCTCTGGTAGTTACTCTGCGAATCTTCCCTCCCAGCATAGAAAAGGTGACAAAATTTAGATGGGAATCTCCCATTATTTGTGCCCAACACTGTTATTGCAGTTGCGCGTTTAAAGTATTTTATGAGTTTTTGAGTGTAAAGCTAAATCTCTGTTAGCTGGAATTACACTAACTATAGTCTGTTCGCTCTAACTTGAGACCTGGAGATTCAGGCAGGTTTGCCTTTTGTGGCAACGCAGGAGTGCTCACCCTTGTCAGTTGGCCGAAGTGACAAGGCTGCTGTTTGACTCTCGGGCTACGACAAACTATTGAAGTGTTGGCATTCTCCATCTTCCGAAATTCATTTATCGCCCGCTCAGGTCTCAAGTTAGAACGAACAGAATATAATAGTGGATAATTAATAGATAAGAGGAGGAGCCATGGGTAAAACCACCTGTAACCCTGAAATGTGTTTTAGCTGTAGCGTCAAGGGCTAAAACAAAAAAATTGGCACTTAATGGATGTATTTTACGCTCATTTTGCAGTCAAGGAGCACCCCGATTTGACAAGTACTGCAATGATTTTTAAGTGTGTCTTATCTGCAGAAAATGTTGATTATTATCCGTTTCTCTCTCATTTCTTTTTATTATCAGTACATAATTCTAACTGTCTTGCTCATGATTTATTATTTGTGCCTCTGGAATAAATCTTTCTTTGTTAATTGTGATTTCAGTCAAACTTGGAGACAAACGTAGTTCAAACAACAAGGAACTTTTCGATCCTGCATTTAAGAAAGCAAAATCCGAGTACAGTGTTTCCAAAGATCCGAATGCAACTGATGTTTATAAGTCATTATTCACAACTTCATCGAAAGCCCAGAACCAAACAAAAGCTCATTGGATCACCTACAACCCGTTTTACAACTGAACTTTCTGTGGGGAATAATTACCTCCAAAATTTCTTCGTAATGTTAATGTTTGTGAAGTATGTATAAAGAGTAAATTGTAAGTTCTACTTACAGATTGATTTGAGCATCATTCTTGTAAAGTTTGTAAATAAAACTAGAAATAATAAAATTATCGATACAACCCAACCAAGCGATGTGTCTGGTTTTTTTCTAAAACGTCTTCTATCAGCACATATATTTTTGCTCTTAGTTTTTCCTATTTGGTGGGTTAAATCAGTACCTACCTTCCGACTCTTGAGATTTAATTTGACTGATCATTCCTCTTAACCCTTTCAATACCATTCCTTAGTTATTCGTTTTCGAAACTTGATCTCTAATTGGCAGTAAAAGGTACTCCAAGTTGTTAACATTAACAATGCAATATTCTATGGAGCACCTTCAATTGCCAGGATAGGCAAAATGAACACTGCGATGTAAAAATATTTTACTAACCACTAAATTTGAGCAAGTTACAGTTTTGATTTCTTCTGATAACCTGAATCTGGTTGTAAAAGGGTTCAAATCAGCCTAATAATTTTTTTTAGTATCTCTGCATTTTCAAAAGTTTTAAAGTATGAAAACAGGGATAAGAGCTGAACTTTTGAAATTTGACCTCTATGGCAAAAATGAGTTTTTAGTCACCCTAGATTGGGCTTTCAGTAAAAGCGGGACACCCATTTTATATCTCACTTTGAAGCATTTTAGGTATCACCGCTTTTGTTAGAGACAGTGGATAATGGACAATGGACATTTTTGGCAAATTGAATTGGAAAGGAAACAAACAATGAAACGCAAAATCCAAGAACATTGGTACCTACTTGCGTAATATTTGTATGGATTTTTTTACTTCAAAATGAACGAAATTGGTTTAGAATGAAAGCCGTAATATTCACAAAGCGCAATCCATGACTACAAATAATATCATGTGTGGTCAAATCCCAAAGTCGTGCATTGAGGTTTGCTTATGTTAACAAATTATTTGTGAGGCGGTGACTTTGCAACTTTTCAATTATCCCACCAAACTTAAATTTTCAGCAAAAAACTTGGGTTACATGTCCTAATGTAATGACTTTTTTTGCCTAATTTTTTTTAAGCCCCTCTACTCTTCATGTCGAAGTGGGGGGAGGCTGAAGGTGTCATGCCCTTTATTTTCCCTGATTTTGAGCCCTTCTCCAAATAATTGGAGGGGGGATTGAGCCCCAAAGCCCCCCTCCCCCTCTTCCACGGACCGCCACTGCCTGTAAGATTACATTAGGTTAGGTTTGGAAAGGTCAAGTAAGCTCTGAGTCAGATAGAAACGCTTTAATAAAAAAATTTAATGTCAAAAGTGAAGACGACAGAAAGACGAAAGAAGAGGGAATTCAAAAATCGCGGTAATCTCCAACTAGCGTTACCTAGCGCTTCGTATGATGCGTTTTTTTATTCTCCGGAATCCGCACCGGTGCAATAACCCGGAGT
Organism: Trialeurodes vaporariorum; assembly: GCA_011764245.1. Taxonomy (NCBI): domain Eukaryota; kingdom Metazoa; phylum Arthropoda; class Insecta; order Hemiptera; family Aleyrodidae; genus Trialeurodes; species Trialeurodes vaporariorum. Next base: position 74,813,221 of record VMOF01000111.1, on the reverse strand, counting down.
TTTCGGAGCTGCTCCGAAGCTGTCTGGTGCAGCACCGGTCACGTGTTGAAGCTCCGGTGCATCGGTCTTCAACTCCGATACACTGGAGCTTGCACCGGAGCAGCTCCGGCCGCATCGCACCGCTAATAAAACAACACTTCGGTGCGCACCGGTGCTGGAGCCCCGGAATAAAAAAACACTCCGGAACACTGGAGCTGCACCGGTGCGCGCTCCGGAGAATAAAAAAACGCATCAGTAACGAGCTTGAATGTCTTTGTTGAGATTGCTGTTGCGTAAGTAATATGCGTAATAATTTTGAAATACTTGGCAACAGTGGGCATTGATATCGTTCATTTGTTATTGTTTTTGTTTTGATTCTTGATTCATGCGCTATCGTCATTTTTAACTACTGATTAAATACAGTGCCGTGGAGAATGATAAGTGTTTTTAGCTTTATCAAAGCTAAAGTTTGTAAGTAGTTTCATTTTATTACTCTCTGACAACAGACGGTGAGACGGTTTGTCATTTGTGGTTTTGTTTTATGACGATAGGAGTATTTTAATTTAAAAATTGTGGTGTGCTCCCTTGTTACTTCGTCATAGCTCTTTCAAGTCCTCTCTGAAGTCTTAGCATAACATCATGAGACAACATATCCACTGGCTCATTCTTGCACGATTCTCTTGTCATTAAAGTCTCCAGCTCCTAAGATAGTTTGCTCAAACCTAAAATCTAAAGGTAGGAAATTACTTTGTGAACGCGTTGAACATTCTTTCTTTCTTTTAATATTTCCTTCCTGGGTAGGTTTAAGTATTATTTCTTTCTCTTCAGCTTCCATGCTCAAGTGCTCTTCGAAACTATTGACTAAGGGTGCAGAATATGCCTAATCACACACGTGATTTGTGGAGATTTTCTGGAAGTTTGACATTTTTTCTATTGAAATTTTGCCATTCCATTATGCGAGTGTTGTCAGAAGTCAATTAGCTTAGTTTATGCGAGAGATCTGAACCTGGTTTGAGTCAACCCGGGTCCAACTCGGGTTAGCGCATAAACACCCGTGTATTTGCACTCGAGTTCAAAGGATTTCTTTTTTCTTCTTCACTGTTTTTGTTTACATTTTTGACAAAAATGACGGCGATGCTTGGTGCGGTGCGGACAAGTGCGACCGCATAAGACGAGTGTTTAACCTTGCTCAAATTGGTGACATCGATGCCACGTGAACCCGGGTTCTGGACTCTGAGGTGTCTATGCGTGAAATCTCAACCCGAGTTCACCGACTCGAAAATCGAAGTATTTATGCGAGCATCTTAACCCAAGTTCGGCTGAATCCAGGTTCTAGAACCCGGGTTGAGATCTCTCGCACAAACGAGGCTAATGCACTAGCCTGCGTTTCTTATCTTATTGTCCTCTGCTCCAGAATAATTGGAGTTTAAATGTTGGGTAGTGTGCTTTGATGATCACGAGAGAAATAGTAAACTAGCAGTAAGCTGCTTAACCGTTTCCGGAATGTGTGCAAATCGTATTCTGGACGAGAGCTTATATCCCAGGAATCACGGAATATGGAAAAAATTTCCATGCTCGCCAGAAAACTTTGGCGGTTTAAAACATTCAGCATCTCTGTTCTTCACTTTGGTGTGGCTGGCCCTCTGACTCTCAAGGGTGATTTGTAAAATCTAAGTTAAAATATGTTCTATTTTCAGAAAGAGAAGGTAAGACGGCCGGCTACGACTGTCTCATTGGCTCTCTCAAGGAACTAGAACTAGAGGTCGTTTCAAATTAGTTGGCATCTGACAGTTCTCAGTGTTGATTTGCAGTAGAAAAAGGTCTTTGTGCATCAAACTCAATGCGCAGATACCTATTCTACTAAGTGGACTGCGCCTAAACATTGAGAACTGTCAGACGTCAATTAATCTAAAATATCCTCTTTCCTAGAAATTGTAGGAATTTCATTTAAAACCATGACTAAAATATTTGCTTTTTATAACGCTACAAATTTTGATAACATTTTGCATACCTTCCATAACAGGAAATTTCTTTTGATTGTAAGTAATGATTGCTGGAAAACAGATGAAAAATCTCTAAATCTTAAGTGAAGAGCACCCCTTGAAAGGACTGCCCCCCTGCACTCAACACATCAAGGTGATTCGACACCCTCGGAGAGATCTGTTTTCAATACAGTGGCGTAGCGTACAATTTGGCAACGTATATTTTGTCTATTTAAAGTCAATGTAAAAGGTCGAAAGCAAAGGTGTTCTCGGAACACTCAATGGTTTGATTTTTTTTCATGGGTATAAGTGGACGAACGGCAATGTTGCCAAATCATGCTTTCTCCACTGATTCAATACTATTGTTTGTTATTGAATTCACCTGAAATATTTGAAGTATATTTAATTTTGATGAGTTTAGGGATCACATTTGTCTAGCCGTAGGTATTTTGGAGGCATGTGCCGAGAGGTTTTGCAAAATTTTCAACTTTAATGGCATGATATAGGTACTACATGCTGTGTATTTCGATGTGATTAATAGCATGTTGTGATATTCACTGTTTAGTAAATTATGCCGTTAATATTGAGATTTTTGCAAAACCTCTCCTCACATATTTTCGAAATACCCACATGTTGATGATTGTTATTCTGAAATTTATCATAGTTGATTGTTCTCAATTTTTGAATGATAATGCAATATTAAGAGAGGTAGTATCAAAAGCAAAACTCTGGGGGTGCCGAATCATCCTAGGTACCGACCTAAGGCATACTGTTGATGAATTGATTTTTAATTAAAGAGATATATATTAGCAATTTTACTGTGTTTCTTTCTTTTACAGTCATGGAAAAAATGATGTACACTTTAATTGTATGTTTTGGCTTAATCATTGCAACATACTGTAAAACTCCTGTGCAGTTGGACCCTGAGATAGATTTGGAAAGCATAGGACCATACGAGCCTCAGCAGATCCATCTTGCTTTAGGAAGTATGTATATTTATTTATTTATTTATTTCGGTTCCATTTTTGGTTGTTTTTTATTCTTAGGTATTTCAATTTTATGCACTGAAGATGGCTAGTGTTTTATGGCCAAAACGTCTGTTTCTTTCACTTTTATTTATGATTTTCTAGCCTTATTGGTTTTTGTAAAAAAAAATCCAAGAAAATGAATGAAAAGATCAAGGCATTTCAACGTATTATTTACTGATGATATCATTTATCTATTTATTATTTATCTTATTCTCCTATTTACTTCATTATTTTACCATTTCAACTAGAGTCTGACACAAAGTTTTTGACGAATAACGCGGATAGTCTGCCAACGCAATATTGAGGAAATAATTTGACAAATAATCTGTCAGACTGTCAGAACAGTCAAATAAGAAGTGTTTGTGGTACCCTCAGAATTCAAAAGCACCTAGAAACATGAAACTTTTTTACCCTAGAATTTTGTTTACGAAAACTACCTATTCCTCAGTTACTGGTGGTTTTGGACATGGATGCTTTTCAATGAACCGCTGTAACCACTCTCATTTTTTTAGAGCAAAATTCAAAAGAAGATTTTGAAATTGCAAATCAAGAATTTTTTATCTGCCCTTTGTTTACTTTTCCTTCAAAAAATTGGGGAGCCCCTTTCTGCTTTTTAGGGCTGGGGGGGGGGGTGTCAGAATAAAATTTTTCAAGGTTTAATTTGTGATACATCAACCAAAAGATCTTGGAAAGAGGACAAGCTGCTTGCAGTGCAAAAGTCAGTAACATCCATTCCTCAATAAATGGTGGTGTTTTCAAGATTTTGGTATTTTTGTGTGAATTTTTAAATGGCATTTTGAATGTGGAAAATAATCTTGTGGTTTTCCGAACGTGTTTGCCTTTTTTTTTATCTCATGAACTATGCATAAAAAGTTAACATGGATGGAAAGGCTGATTGTTCTTTCGTAAAAAAGGCAGACCATTCAAAAGTTGTCTTATCCTTATCTTTGGCTCTCTCTTCCCTTCTTCCTCCCTTTTATCTGAGCTACTGATTATTCCAGTCCTATGAAAATGGTAGATTATTATTTACACTAAAGAGCAAATACCAAACCAGCCAAATAGCCATTACATCACAACCTCTGCAACAGTGCTTCATTTCAAAGTAGCGGTAGTAGCTTGTGCAATTTGGTAACAATGGTTCTCTTCCATTTGAATCTATGTAAAACAATCGATTGTTGGTGAAAAACTGCTTCACTATCGAATCGATTATTTAACATGGAATCAAATGGAGGAAAACTATTGTTGCCAAACAAAGGCGGATCCAGCAATCTGACAACCGTGTATTATTCCTATTTGAATGCATGAGAAACAATTGATGAGTAAAAAGGCCATGGCCCCCTAAAGAATCAATTGTCTTTCATACGGTCAAATGGGATGAATTCCTGGTTGCCAAATTGCTGGATCTGCCCATGTTGCCAAATAGCACGAGCTGCCTCTGCAAAGTAGCCATCTTTTAGAATTTTTGATGATTTAAGGTGAAATAAATGATTCAGTGAAGAATAGAAGACTTTGAGTAGAGTGAAATTATGTCTCTGTATACTCGAGTTTTTTATTGTTTATTTTAAAATGTCATTTCATATAATACAGTGATATAAAATCCTAATCTTAATCTTAAATATTCCAGTCATGCAACTGAAGAATGAATAAAATGAATTAAAAGAAGGGGATAGGTTTTGCTCTATTTTAGAAAAACTTGTAAAACCGAGCAAAACGTAAAAAATAAATTAGAAATAAATAAAAATAAATAAGTAGATGGATTAAGAAATAAACTATATATGGATAGATAGATAAATAAATAAATATATACGTGAAAATAAAAAACACATTGAAAAACAAACTTTCCCTCTGAGAAAAATGGCTGGAACTAAATTATTAAACTTGGGGGAGAGAGAGAGAGAGAGAGAGAGAGAGAGAGAGAGAGAGAGAGAGAGAGAGAGAGAGAGAGAGAGAGAGAGAGAGAGAGAGAGAGAGAGAGAGAGAGAGAGAGAGGGAGAGAGAGAGAGAGAGAGAGAGAGAGAGAGAGAGAGAGAGAGAGAGAGAGAGAGAGGAGAGAGAGAGAGTAAAGATGAAGACAAAATTTAAAAAGTGACTCAAATTGACATCTACCAAGTTTGTGATGGTGGTGTACTTATTTAAAATTCTTGCGTCTGAACCTCTATTTACTGGTGCCAGTTAAAGTCAAAGCTTCACAATTACTATTGAGCCTTACATATGAAACATCATCCCATATAAGTTCATCAGTTACATTCTCAAGTACTTATTTCAAAGTCCAAGATCCCCTTACCCCTGAAAGTTTGGAGGTGCAAAAAGAAAGGAAGGATCCTTTTAGGATATTATTCAAAGATTGTTTTGTCATCCTTTTTACCTTTTATCTAGCTAGGACTTTTGCATCAACAGTTTTGTTTGCCTCAGTTTTAAATGTCTGGCTAACTAACGTGTTTTGCTATCTCTAACAGAAGACCCGACTGAAATTGTTGTCACCTGGAGCACCTGGGAGGAAATTCCGGAGGCGCTTGTTGATCTTCATACACCAAATGGCTTAGTTCTATTTCGTGGTTATTCAAAGTTATTTACGGATTATGGTTCACTGCTCCGTCGGCAATATTTTCATCGCGTTACTTTGACAGACCTTCAGCCGAACACCACCTTCTGTGAGTTACTTGTTCCTTATCTTTTTCTGAAAAATTTTCTTGTTATAGAAATTCTACGATAAAAATGTATCCAGCTTTTTTTCATCCATCATTTTTTTTGTCTGCGATATTTAGTCCTTGAAAATTCATCTAATTAACACGAGTCCTCTTGAACAATCAGACCAATTTTTATTTTTGTCCTCGACTACCACGTCCATGCTTTTTCAGTCCAAATTTTATTCGGTCCAGATCATGTCTTTAGTCCTACAATATTGGTCCGTATTTTTTTCGTCCCTATAAAAATATTTGTTTTGTCCAATTTTCTTTTTTGTTCATTTTTGTCCAACGCTGGTTAGCAGGCAAGATATATGTATATAAGTAATAAGGAGTTATATAGAGTAATAAAGAGTAATAAACGTCAGACGTGTCAGACTGAAAAAACAAGGAGCTTCTTCTTTTTTGGATCATTTTATTGAACATGGACATGAAATAGACAAATGCTATTTGTTTAAATGATTGATAAGTGCCGTAAGGGTAAAAAACTATGTTCTGGAGCAACTTGAGATTTAAATGACTGATAGTGAGAAACTCCTAAACTCTCAACTTGGAAAACATGTGGCTCACCTCCCTCCGCAACGAGATGATGTGACAGAAAAGAGCAATAACACCTAATTCGGCGACACGTGTCAGTTTATCAGATATCATATTATGGTGTATTATTTATTAATAATGTCAACTTGACAACTATGGTGTTGGTACATGCGCACTAACGCTGAAGTCCCTCTGTGTATTAAACTGTTACTACGATGATGATGTCTTGAAAAAAAGTCTTCTTACTAAACCACTTGATTACAAGTGATTCTTGATTCTTCTTACCAAACAACGTTCTTCGGCCGGGAGGAAAAAAAGGAAAAAAAAACTTGATTTACCCTGATTGATTTATCCTAATTAATTCCAACCCAATATCTAACACATATCACATTGCAAGCACCGGCAAAATTCCTAAGCCTCAAATGTTTTTATGTTTTAGTGTTTCCATTAGGTAATTCATTTTTTATTTATTATTTTTAATTTTATAAATCTGACGATGGCAAAAATAGCCGAAATATCTATTGATAATTTTTCCTAAATGAAGTGACAACCGTACATATCGTGCATTATAAGATGAGGATCATTCTTATATTTTTAGATTATTCGTGCGGTAGTGAAGATGGAATGTCCAAACAATACTGGTTTAGAACTTTTCCAGAAGGAAATGATTGGAGTCCAAATCTCCTGGTCTATGGTGATTTAGGACTGCAAAATCCGCAGTCTGTGAAAGCTCTCATAAAAGAAGTACAGTCTAAAAAGTATGATGCTATTCTACATGTAGGAGATTTCGCTTATAATTTTGATTGGGTAAGTTTGGTAACTGTTTTTAAGATTCTAATAGAAGTCGCTACTATCTAAAAATACATCATCTTCTACTCTTCTCATTTTCTGATGACTGAGATTTTTCTCACCCTCATGTTAACTTCTAGTTTTTGTCATTCCGTCAGACTTGATTTGGAAATGTAAAGAAACCAACTAGGTAGTTCAATTAAATTTAATATTTAGCTCTATACTGACTATTAGTTGCAAAATATTTTGATCTCACACCTGAAAAGAGCTTAAGTACTTAGGTACTTTAAATTGAGAGAACCTAGGGAAAAATGGTTTTTGTTACAAAAATCGAAAGGACATAGCATGTGAACCGCAGTCAGGGTTTACTTCTTTTTTTTTTTGCAGAAATCGAAGCTAGAGACCATTCTTCTTGAGAAAATCCTTCCAACTCGTGAACTGGTGTTGCTGTATTAAAAAGTGCTCAAAATGTTGTTCGAATGTTCAAAAGGGGTTTTTTAAAAGACTACCTATCTAGAGTTAGGGTCATTTACCTGGAATAGTAAAGAAATGGTATTAGTTTTACAAATTGCGTGAAAATTATGCTCAAAGTATCACCAGGTGCAAGCTGAAGAAAGGAGCATTCATTACTTTTCTCCTTTTCATCAGGACCAAAATTAAATCTGTTTCTTACCTCATAATTCTGTGATTTCTGAGAATTATAATTTTGTCTCTTATTTTGTCCTCTCAGGAAAATGGAACTGTTGGAGATAAGTTTATGAATCTTATTCAACCCATAACTGCTTACATTCCATATATGACTTGCCCTGGCAATCATGAAGGTGCAAAGTAAGTTACACTATTATAATTTAACTTTAACAGGCGTGGCTCCTTTATAAGGTTCAATGAGCCGCCCGAAAAATCGAGCAATTTGTAATTACTAAAACAGGGGTCACCAACAAGTAACTTTACATAGTTACTAACTTTAAAACTAAAATTGGTAGATAAAATCTGTAATAAGTCTCTTGTGTCTTATGCTCAAACCTTGCTGAGGATAACTGGAGTAAAGCATTGGGGATGAGACATTCAAAACTCATGCTCTCTGGATACCAGAAAAAACTAACTGCGAACTCGCTGAGAAGCAATAAGGCGCTGGTTAGGTTAGGAAGTTGCAGAATCTCTTTGCAGTTGCTCTCTTTTATGAAGTTGCAGAGTCATCCGGCGATGAACTCGAAAAGTAAATTTAAATGGGCCTCTCCTTTTTACTGTATTACTGAAACTATAGGCTGAACACCAGCCTCAAAAAAGACTGAGTACAAAGATGAGAACATAATAATAATACTCAGGGCTTTCCATACTCACAAGGCTCACCCACTCAAGAGCTATGCCAGCTGGTGGGGCGTTAGACCTTCCTTCAATCTTTCAATTGATCTGATCTAGAGAGCTCATGCATTTTGAGTATCAGGTTGACGGATTTTTACAAGTAGCAGTGTTTGGTTCCGAAATGCATCAAAATGCATAGGCAAATGGTTGATTAGCAACAAGTCGGAACTGTTTGCTAAAAAACCACTCACCGATCTGTTTGGATGCATTTCGGAAGCAAGCACCGCTACTTATAAAAATCGTCAACCCGATACTCAAAATGTGTGAGCTCTATATCTCAGAAATTTAAATAAAATTTTTGATTTATAGCAATGAAAATATAAGAATAAAATGTCCCCTCTTTGCGTGTGGTTTTTTTTTTCCTTTTTCTGAATTTGTGTGTTAGAGGACTTTGAAGAAAAATGACGTTAACATATAAACTAACAAAAATTTAACTCTGCAATCTTTAGTTTTTATGTTGTAAAAATACTTGCATTTTAACTCATTTACGAAGAGTTTAAAATGAACTAGTTTGCTGTTGATATGATGCTATTATTACTGTTTCTTCTGTTCCCAGCTTTTTCCATCATTATAGAAACAGATTTAGTATGCCAGGAAATTCACAAAGCATGTATTACAGCTGGAATATGGGACCGATACATTTCATTTCACTCGATACTGAAGTTTACTATTTTGATTTTTGGCGAATGCTTTCACAGTATGAGTGGCTCATCGCAGATTTAAAAGTAAGCTGAAGTCCATTTCTTGTTTTTGATCCACTATGAATTTTAAACTACTGTAATTAGACTAAAGTTTCAATTTTTTTACTAACTTGAAGAGTTAGAAAAATGGAAATCAATAAAAATTGAGTGTAAGTTCCAACATTACTGAGATCCGTAGAACGGAAATCATCTAGAAAAACCATAGTATCCAGCCATCAGTTAAAAAAATATCAGTTTTCAAGTTTTTGTGTCCTAGGAAAATGTAATCTTTAGGATCAACTAATATTCAGGATTTTGCGGATGTTGACTCTTGAAAGTCGATTGATTAAAATTTCAACATTTTCAAGAATTTCTCTGCAAGTGAATTAATATGGTACTCTAGGAAAAAGATGAAATCATGCATTCTTCAACCAATTTTTCAGAAAAAAAAAAAAAAAAATGCATTTTTTGGGGGAAATTGGACGCACCTTTTCAAATTATCATTACATTGAATGAACATTGGGATTGTACTTTCCACAATATTAAATTTCTTCAAACTTCTTAATGAACTTTCGTTCATTAAGAGATTCAAGATTAAAATCGAACCAAAAATCACTGAACAAGAATCAGCGGGTAAAAAATTGATGGACTATATAAATTGGACAAAATTACTTTGGACATGAAGCATTAGACAAACTGGTTTCTAACCGGTTAATGCTTAACTTGTTTTTGTGGTAAAATGATGAAAAATGAAGAAACTTAACTGATTTTTTTACTTCTCTCGTTTTTATATCCAATTAGGAAGCTACCAAAAAAGAAAATAGAGCAATTCGACCGTGGATTATAACATATGGTCATCGCCCTATGTACTGCTCTGATGCAGATGATGATGATTGCACCAAAAGAGAATCCAAAGTTAGAGCCGGTGTCCCAATTATGAGAGAGTAAGTTTTGAATTTTACCATTTTTAAATTTTTGTTTCCTATCATTCATCAAGTGTTTAATAATAATAATCATAAGACCAAGTTATTCCAACCAAATTTTACAGAAAAAAAATCATGAAGCAAAAGGTTGCAAATGTTCAATATCGCATGTGCGACATCAAAGAAGAAAGTCTCAACTACCTCCTTTCAAGAGACTCCACGCTTCCATGCTAGCCCCAAAGCAATGCTTAGACCGACACAATTCTGCGGCAAAAATAATTTCTCAGAAGCCCCTTGAAAATCACTTCAAAGAAACTGATTTAGATCTTTAAAAAAAAAAAAAAAAAAAAAAAAAAAAAAAAAACAAAGGTGCAAACCGCAAAGTCAAACCAACTCTTCAATCAAAAGTTAAGGCCGATTGAACTTTAAGGGTGCCCTTCTAAATTCATTCCAAAGCACCCGAAGGTATTTGCGTCTTTGTCTTCTAATCAATTTTGTGGTTCTTTTTTTTATTCAGCATTGGATTAGGTTTTGGTCTAGAGAAGGTATTTTATCATTATGGCGTTGACCTAGAAATTTGGGCTCACGAGCACTCTTATGAAAGAATGTGGCCTCTTTATGACCACATTGTATATAATGGATCCCTAGAAGAGCCATATGTTAATCCTCCTGCTCCCGTGCATATTGTCTCTGGATCAGCTGTAAGTTATTTATAGATTTTATTAGTTTTTTTTAGAGATATTATGGTTCATGAGGTTTGCCAAGCTGTGGCTATCCTGACAGCTTTGTCCGCCCCTCGCTCTGCGTTTTCAATCAACTCTCTCTGTAAAGGAGGGATTGTGGTAAGGGTCGTCTGCGGCCCCCATCAATTTGACCTTTTCATATCCCAGTATGTATTTTAGAGGTAAAAACAAGTAAAAAAACGAATTTCACCGAGACAAGAGTGACTTAACAAGAAGGATTTGAAAAGTATAGACAATACATCCACCTAAAACTTGTTTTTAAGTCTTCAGAGAGTCATGACTCATGAGCCTTGATGGAGGCTTTGATATGACCATTTTCCCTGAGTTTTCACCTGAAAACAACAAGTTTTATCCAAAAAGCTTTGTTCGTTTATAAATTACGTTTTTTTCCTATCAAAGCATAGGCGGATCCAGCAATCCGGCAACTGCGCATTCTTTCCATTTGAAAATATGATAAACAATCGATTCTTCAAGGGGCTATAGCCGGTTGACTAATCGATTATTTCTCATGCAATCAAATGGAAAGGAGAAGCTGTCGCCAGCTCACTGGCGCAACCAGGATCTCTTCCATCTCTCTCATTACCCATTTGAATGAATAAGTAGGAAAAGGACAGAAATAGGGGGTTTTATCCCGTTGTCCATCCTTGTCTAACATACGTTTTTTAATGGAGAAAAGAGAGAGATGAAGAAACTCTCGGTGCGCTACTTTGCCAGGTTGCTAGATCTGCCAATGTATCAAGTTGGGTCAGAAAAATTGACATTTTTAGAGGGAAGCCACTGGAGTCATGGCTCTGCACTGCAACTCTTGTAATCACTACCTCTCAGATGTCTATTGTCTATCTCAATAAATGTAAACCCCACATTTTTTTCTGTACACTGAAAATTATTAGACAGCTGTCGGCTACACATTTGAAGGGATTTGCCTGTTCTGGTCGTGCTCGATTGCTCAGCGAAATCGACGTCAATGTGGCAATCTGAGCAAACTTTAAGTGTAAATAGCTAGATTTGTGTCATATACTCACTTGGGGTGTGAAAACCTTTACTCATGATGACAAGGCAAAAAAATGCGATCTCTCTCATCAAATTTATCGGAAGGCAAATTTCCATGAGGTCTGTAAAGGTTCCTCCTCATGGTATCTTACTTTATTAATTAGCCTTATCATAACTTAAATCTTCTAATCATTTAAACCTTTTAATCACTTGAAATGAATGTATAGGGATGCCGAGAAAATACTGATCCATTTCTTGACAAAGTTCATTACTGGTCTGCATTCCGTAGTAGTGACTATGGATACTCTCGAATGAAAGTTCACAATAAAACTCATCTTTACTTGGAGCAATATTCAGATGATCAGGTAATGTTTTTTGCTTTTCTCAGTTTTTTTTTACACACCTCTCAACATTATCTGTTCTTTGAAAGAGAGCTTGAATTTCTGAAAAGTCTCTCTTTGTCAAAATTATCTATTTTAATCCTTTAATGGATGGAAAAGAAATAAAAATGACGGGGCAAGAATAGATAACATGGCGTAGAACACTTTTAATTCCTAACTTTGTAGGTTTGTTGACTTGTCATAACAGAAGAAATAAGTAACGCAAAACTTGAACATGTCCGTATCTCCTCAGCAGATTACCACAAAATTATATCTGTTATCTTGTTTGATTTAATCATAGGAAAATAAGCCAAAATTTAGCCAAAATGTATTAGCTGCGCATCATGTGGCTAGGGAAGGTAATTCATCTGCAAATGCGATGTTAATGATTCTCGCTACATAGAAAAAAATTGATGGGGAGCGTTCCAGAATTCATGGGACTGGTGAGTTGCTGAAACTTGAGATTTTGGGTGTTTAGAATAGAATTGAAGGCAAGATTAAAAATTAATCAATAGATCAACTGTCACTACAACATTTCTTATCATAATATAATAATAATAATGACATTTTTACTTGCTTTTGAAACAGAAATGAAAGTACAATAAGTACATCTCCGGTAACCCGGTGCACACCAATTCTATCACAGCTGATCTTTGATACAGCGGGTGCGCACCGGTTTACCGGAGATGTACATACTTTCTTTTTTGCCATGAAAAGCATGTATATTTTACTAAATCTTCATTATTTTGGTTAAACATTTTGTAGATAAGGTTGATTAATTTTAAAACTTGCTTTTCATTATTTTTATAATCTCAGTGTCACCACCTCTCTGGTTTGATAAGTTCTAGAACGCTCTTATGATCTCTCTATTAAAAACAAGTAATCTTGTCTTGTTCTGTCCTAGTCCTTGATAATTATGCTGTTCTATTAGTTTGTGCATTTATCTTATATGTAAATTTAAAAGTGACTTTAATGTGGTTTTTTTTCTGTTCCATTTACAGGATAAAGTAATTGATAGCTTCTGGTTAGTCAAAGATTTGCATGAAATGCGCCCATTGGTCGGTGATCCTGACTTACGAAGTTAACTTGATTTTTAAAATGGAAAATGTGTTAAAAATACAAAAAAAAAAAAAAAAAAAAAATGAATCGATCAAAGTCAAGACGAATATTTTTAAGTGATAATAGATTAGTTCTTTCTTATTTAGTCATAGTACCTTTTGTATCAAACTCCTTTGTATCAAATTGCATTTTCAATTGGTCCTTGAGTATATTATGTATTTCAGTCCACTTGTTCTGCTGCCAATTTATGTTGTGCAAATGTATGAGATTTAATTGTAAGGTTTTCTCTTTGTTATTTTATTCAAACAGATTATTTTTTTATTTGTTGTTTATTTTTTTATTTTTCATTTGATGTTTGGAACAAAAGTGATCAATTAATTTTTTAAAGTTAAGTTATCTATTAGAAATGTACTTTGGAAATCAAGTCATCTATGTTTTTTAGTGTATAGTGTATATTCACGCAACAAAGAAACATTGATGTGAAAATTCCTTCAAATTTTTATTGAAGCACGCAGTTAAATAACAATAGCTGTTAATAGGTGTTGTTAGCGTGAGGTTTTTTTTTTTTTTTTTCGAAATTGTTTGAAGTTCCATATTTGATTATTTCAAGTGTGAAAATGTGTAATTGAAGATATGTTAATTTTATGATCTTTTATTGGCTCAGCTATTAAGATCTGTGCCTATTTGATAAACTCAATTAATCAATTGCAAGAATACTGCTTTCATATAATAACGAGTGTTATGAACAAATCATCAGTAGGTTCTTGACTTTGCTGTATTCCTCTTTGAATGATTTTCAACGAGGGTGTGGCTCATTTTAGAGTTTTCTTTAACTAGTACTCGTAATTTTTTTTAATTTGACAAAGAAGTGAAAGTGAAAGCTGTAGGGCATCAGAGCAAATCAAACAATGAAGTGTTCTGATCTGCAAATTTTCTGAACAGGGAAAAGATTGGAAAGTATTGTTCATTTCTTGGCAATGAATCCATAAACATCAGAAATATCATTTTGAAGTAATTTTTGTTGATTTTCTAAAAAAAATTCCCCCTCTCTATTAGGTTTTAGCCCCGTAGGTCTGCCATTGCATACTTCACTGTTTGTAATTGAGGGGAAGTCCACTAGAATGGCCCATGAAACATGAGTGTTGCTGTTTCCGACAAATAAGCTCCTAAGGTTTCATCAGGATTTTTTTTCTGAAGAGCACAGCAGATGTTTAATGTTTCATATCCATGTTCCATGTTTATTGGGCTCTTCTTTTGGAGATGGCCTAAATAGTTGAAATGCTTCCTTTGTTCAAAATGCTGTCATTAATGTGCCATTTTTCAGTCATTGCGATTTCCTTTTTACTTCAGCTGCCATAACTATGTTTACCAGTGTATTAGCTTACTTTTAGACTTTTTAATAACTACAAGAAAAACAAAGCTAAGATGGGAACGAAGCTGAGATGGGAACAAGACCAGCAATAATGAAAAAGAACCGAGATGTTTCAAGATTCTAACAGACCCATTGTCAATCAATTGAAAAAATTAATTAAACAAAAAAGAAGAAACAAATATAAGCACACTTGACAAGGTTCAAAGACAAGGCGGCGGGAGTGGGCATATTGCAAACAAAAACAAGAACAGAGCGGAGATAACACAAAGCTGAGATTCATTCAAATTTTCCATCATCGTGGAAAAATTGGAAGTATGCAACCCTCAAATTTTTTACGTTTGCCCAGTAGTTTCATACCGCGCCCCTATATTCTTTAGAATATAAGTTCAAATCATTTCTAAAACAACTCGGGCATGGTCATAAATTTCACACACTAAAACTCAAATTCTATGGATTGATGAAGAGATTGTGAGCAGGGCATCGGACCGAACCGAACCGTGAACCGCGAACCGCTCCGAACCGCCAAATTTCCGAACCGCGAACCTTTTTTCCACTGAGGCGGAGAACCCGAACCCGAACCGAACCGACTGGCTGAACCCGGTTTGAACCGGTTCGACGGCTTAGTAAAGAGGTCTTGAAAAAAAACCTGAAAATACTCTGTGAGTATTCAATGGATCTCAAAATCGCATTTTTCGTATCGAACCCTTTTCGCATAGAAAGATTACACAGAGTCACACATCTAAACTAGTTTGAAGCAACTGAACGTTTATTGGTCTACTGATTCGTTTGAAGTTATAAGGGTCTAAACCAATACATTCTATCCCATGTTGTCTTCTATTAGTCCACAGTTTTTTTTCTGTTTCTGCCTTCTATGCTATGTGTCTGTTGCGAAACTTTGCCCCAGCAGCAAATAGGGCTTGTTGAAGTATGAAATCAATGAAACTAAGTACGTTTAAGTTGTTTGACCCTCTCAAATGCCGCCGCAAATGTTCGACCTCGACCAAATTTTCTCCGAACCGAACCGCTCCGAACCGGTTCACAAATGTCTGAACCGGTTCGGAGCGGTCCGGAGAGTCGCGTGAACCCGAACCGAACCGCGAACCTTTTTTTTCGTGAAGTGTGAACCGCGAACCGAACCCGAACCGATTTTTGCCGCGGTCCGATGCCCTGATTGTGAGTGCCTCAAAACGTCTTTGTTCTTTTTTATTATTGTTGGCCTTGTTCTCATCTTAGTTTTGTTTCCCTTGTATTTTCGACCAAATTTTTTTTTTTCTGGAGAAGTAAAAGAGTCATAAGCGGCGGTAGCCGCTCAGGCCCTTCAAAATGTACAGTAGTAACTCTCAAGTGTGATCCATAATCTTGGTGTGGATATTAACTGCTGTTACCGTTCGTTACCATTTTAAGTTTTGTGCTGACTCTGTAGCTGTTGTATGTTATACTCTATTAAAAAAATATGAATGCATCTCTCTTAAATCTGGTATTGGTAATTAAACGTCTTTTCTTCTTCTATTCCAGTGGCGGCTCGTGAAATTTGGCAACAGTGTCCTCCTCGTATTTAACCAATGTAAAAGAATCGATTCTCCCGGAGGCTGTCAGCCTCCTCAAGAATCGATTCTTTTGCCTAAGTTTAAATGGAAAAATTGCATGGTTGCCAAATCACACGAGCCGCCACTGTTCTATTCATTGCCTGAGTATTTTGTTTGAGCTGTGGCTAATCATTTGTTCAAATCTCTAAAAGCGTATGTTTGTGAATGATAAGGGCAATCATGATGACCTGATCTGTTGATTTTGTATTATCTAACAAACCAATCCAACGTTTTTTGAGGCCCATCTGAGTGATGACAGGTGTGGTAAAAACTGGATTTTTGCCGAAAATTTGAGACACCATTGTCTCACAAAAAAATGCCCATTTTCTCAACTTAAATTGAAATTCCTGATAATAATCATGAGGAGGCAATCGTGCAAAAAAAAAAGCGCTGCATTTTAAAATAACTATTGTTTTACTTTTACTGTAAGGAGTTGGGTTCAGCTTCAAAACAAAATAATTGGATTCCCACGCCCTCAACAGCTAATAAGAATAAAGGTAACTTTCCTTCCCCTATGAACAAATTTGAGCTTTCATTTACGACTCAATTTCACTGCGTAGAGTAGGTGCTGATTCAAATCTCTGTTTGAATGAGTCATTTTAGCGGGGAAAAAATTAAGTAAATTGAGAAACAAATGATAACAAAATCAATATTTTAATCACAATTTGTTACAACAAAATAAATACATTATAACTGGAGTCGCAATAAATACACAGTCTAACCAGAGGACAAGGCTCTCAGTTTTTTGCACGTATCATGTAAAGAACCGAAGATAAAAAATGTTTTGAGAACAAAAAATGGGCTATCATCATCGGCTGTAAAAAACCATAGTATCTATGGGAGGCAATTTATACTTGTGTGAATATCAGCAACATATATTGAGGTTGCACCATGCCACTGTTGCCAAATTTGTCAACAAATTTAAACATTTTACAATGAGTTAAATAGGAAAAATTGGAGGAAATTGCAGAAAACAGCAACACTGCACCATGTATTGCTTTTTCACGAGAAGTAAATAACCCATACCAAATGGGCATGAGTTTGTAGTATTAGATATGTAATTTTATATGAAGGTTCATGTTTTTATTTTCCGTCGTGTCTGTGTCATTTGCTGAAGAGAACCAAGACTTATGGCTAGACTGTGTAGGTACTATTGACAACAAAAAGATTATTGCACACAGTGATCTATTTTTGAAGAATGCTTAGATGCATAAACCATATACAAAATATACATAGGGTGTTCCAAAAGTACCGAGACTGATGCTGTAACTTCAGAAGTAAATAAGGTAGCAATCTGATCTTGATCATTTTTGAAAGATCAACTCATTTCCTAGTGAGTGAGTGCATTATGAGGACATTCAGTTAAATATAGACGAAATTATGACAGTTCAAAAAGAAGAAAAAAGTTGACCCCCCACAGGTTTTAAACAAATATTTTCTCGTAGCGTAAAATGCGTAAATTCATTTGTGATCAGCAAATAATGAGCATAATCTATCTCACATTGAGTTACACAACCACAATAATGTTTGTAGAGGTTGTTTCAGAAGCGTAGGAGCACCTAAACCGATAATCTTTGGAATATTCCAACAATATTTCTCATATTATATAATAAAAACTAATGAAAATTAATTAGAGAGTTGGTTTTTTGATGAGGAATGCTTAAAAATCAAAATTTTGAAGCCGATGGCAAGTTTTGTTTTGATTTGAAGGATTGAAAATTGAAAATTTGCCAAAGATTACCGTCTAGGTGCGCCTACACTTCCGAACCAACCTCTAGTTAGTAATTTTGGTGTTTTTGATTGTTGGTGAGAAAGAAACCATCCGATAATTTTGTCCTTCATTTTTCGCTACAAGAAAATATGTGTTAAAAAATCAGCAGGTCACAATTTTTTTTTCTTTTTCAAGCTGTCATAACTTTGTCAAATTTTAACCAAATGTGCTCACTTTGGGGTCAATCGATAGGAAATGAATTGATCTTTCAAATGTCCAAGATCAGACTGCTGAAGAACTTGTTTACTTTTGAAACCATCTCAAAAGCGTAAAAAGTATCATAATTTTTAGTGGTTTCTCATTTTTGACTAGTTAAAATTTGTTTCGATGCATCGATAAAAATTCGATGTTTTTTGGACATCGAATTACAATGCAGAAAACTGGACACCGCACAGACCTACTCTAAGTACTTATGGGACACCCTTTGTAGAGGCCAAAGGAGTTACTTAGTGGCAGTTAGTGCTTTTTTTAAATGAAATACAACCCAGAAAACATTTTTAGACTGGCTGAAATACACAGGAGTTGCTTAAAAAAAGTAAGAGGTGCGACAATCTTTATGCAGTCAATAGTACAAATCTGTCCATTGTTTTTCATTACTTCTTTCAATACATGGAAACTTTTTTCAAGAAAAGGAATGTTCAGGAGAAGAGAAAATCAATTCTTTAAAAAGCTATCATCAAGTTGAACAGAGAAAATTACTAGGCAGTTCGAAAGGGTGCTGCAACAGCAAGCAGCAAACACAAGCAGGTGAGCAAGGAAAGAGACACGGGAAGTTTTCACTTGTCGAAAACTTTCATAGGTCGGAGGTGCAAGAGCTTCAAGACCATGCTGCTGTTGATAACATTGTGCAACAATATTACTGACATCCGACTGAGACCAATATTATTTAGTTACTCGGGTTTAATTTAGAAAAAAATGGCCTTCATAACCTTTAAAGTTGGATATTACAGCCATTAAGATGCTGCCAGAACCTAAAACCAGCTATTCGTACCGACAGTTGTTCAGGTTATAGTGTTTGGGGGGGGGGGGTTAAAATGAACCTTTCATAAGAAACGGCAAATGACAGAATGAAAGCTAGTAAAAGTTTCCGAAAAAGTAGCAGACGGAGAGGATTTATCCAATAATGGTTGTCATGATGACATGGCATAAAATATGCTGACTTTAGAGTTTCCAGGAGAATGTTTTGACTGCTGTGCACAGTCGAAAAATCAAGTAAGAACTTTGCCTTACCCATAGTTTCATAGCAAATTTCAAAAAAAAAAAAGGGGTCACACTTTAAAGGAGGAAAATTGCCAGAGAGTAGATGATTTTATAGGTTTTGGTAGCTTCTTGGCCAGAGGTGTGATGGCTATTTTTCCTCTAAATTAGACTGAAGTATCCACAAAATATTGGGTTCCGCTCGATGCGAAAAAAAAAGAAAAACTGTTGCGCACAGTGTAATTGAGGCCATTTCTAGTATAAGGGCCCATGTAACAAGAGATGCGCTCTTCAGACTAAAGTCTTCATTAATTTACAATGCTGATTTCTCAGAAAGAGCACACTTATTGTTTTATGGCCCTTTTCCTAGAAATTACCTTAATTGAGGAAGGAAAAGATTGCCAGCATGAATCTCTCTTTATTCGTGTAGTTTCTGTACATCAAGACTTTGCTTTTCAAGTAGGTGCAACATTTTACCGGCTGAAACAGTTTGGACTTAATGAAAGTCTCAAAATGTCATTCAACGGCAGGACTTATTTGTTTTTCTTGTCAGAATTTTGAGATAAGGCCAAAGTTTTAAGCTGTCTTTATAACAGAGAGAAAAAACAAAAAATAATGCGTAAATACAATTTTACATGAAATGAAAAAAGACCTAAACATGAAGAAAAGGCAACTCCCTTGCATTGAAAATGGGAGCTAAAGCCACTTAAAAAATAACCGTCACATAAAAGCTACGCTTGGACAAAACCAAGGCTAAACCTCCTTTAAAATCAGTGTCACCAGATTTTCCTATAACGTACCAACTTTGACATTAAATAAAATGGGAAAAATTAGATAATTATCCAAAAAATGGCGACACTGTTTACAATCAGCAGAAAGTTTTAGCTTTGATATGACTTATAAATATTTGAGTGCGATGTTCAGCTAAACTTTTAAAGGGGGGGGGGATAATCGAAAATTGAAAAAAAGGAGGTAATTCAAGATCCAGCTCTTGTAGGGAGAGAGATTTCGTTAAACACACAACTAAAAGACCAAATAAGTGGCAAAAAATAAAAAAAATAATAGGAACAAGGAAAGGTAATTTACATAATCGACTTAAAATAAATTTTAAGTGCTTTGAATATAAATTGCTAATAACGATGAAAAATAATAAATAAGTAAAAAGGATCCTGATTTCAGATTTGCAACCTTCAAGGAGGATTTTTGTTGATACCTTATTGTTATTATAACGTGGGAAAAAGGCAAGAGATTTCTTTAGGGTTCCAATTTCTACAATTCAACTTTAACCCTTATCACTCTTGTACATGTTGAGACCTATTTAATAAAATCATTTAACAGGATAAGCATGAGTGTGCTCGACAAACTTCGTTCACATGCTTGTATCTTTAGAAAGGGCATCTTATTACTAAACAAATGCATAAAGCGCTTGGGAGCCTTGGTGGCAGTATGTTGAACTACTGTGATACATGCCTGATTCACATTTTAGGAAATTAAAATTTGAACAGTAAGGGTTAAGAAATCATTAAGAAAGTACCTATCCCTCAGTAACAAGAAGACAGTGGTTTATACAGATTAAAGTTGCAGTGTTTTGGATTGACAAGTCCTTAATTACACACTGAAAATTTATGATACTAATGAAAACCTCAAGAAATTTTCTGAAAACAGCAATAGAGGGATACCTAGAAAATCTAGCAATAAAACAGTGTTGGAGCTTAAAAACCTTAAATAGAATTGTTTAATCAAAATGTGATTCTGTCAAAAGTACAAGGTCAGATGATTTCAATCTGAATTTTCTCTTTGATAAAATGTTCAGTCATTGAAAGCAGGAGCAAAAATCCTTATTAATAACAGGTTTTAACAATTTCATTAGGCGATAAGACATTTAAAAGGAAATTACGATGATTAGCAGGTTTTCCATGATAAGAAAGGTTCACAGGGTGTTCCCCATACTTTTCATTAAGAAGAATTGAAAACGCAAATTCACAAAAAAATGGGAATATGCTGGAAGATAAGGGGCTATCATACTTTCAACATTGAGACAAACCTCATCAGACACTACTAATAAGTAAAAGTTTGGACAGTCCTGACAAGATAGGAAATTTTTATGCGACTAAAAATTAAATAAATAAAAAAACATTTTTTACATTTGATCATTACAGGAAGAGATATTTTCAAAAGTAACCTAATTCATAAAAAAGGAAGGGAGTTCAAAGAAAAAAGGAATTAAGACTAGAAAAAATATTTAACTCTATCATCAATTTGTAATTACAAAACTATAATTAAATTTCAAGAGGATCGAGGGTGCCCACAACAACAACAAAAAAATCAATTGGAGCGACAGAGAGAAACAGAAGGGGAGGAAGTGAGAGTCAGAGCAGAGTAATCTTGGAGGGAAGATTTCAAAGACTACACAAGTACACTGTTTCCTCCACTTCCTCATCCCTACAGCGTTCAAACCAGTGGCGTTGCGTGCAATTTGGCAGCATGTCATTCTATCCATTGAAACTCATGTAAAAGGTCGAATTCAGGGGGTGCACATTGCACAAGGAAAATTCGATTAAAATAATGAGTTTAAATGGAGGAGTCGCAGAGTTGCCAGATGGCACGCAACGCCGCTGGTTCAAACGCAATTCAAATTCGGAGAGAATATCAGCTCTCTCACCAGATCTTCATAAATGTGTCAAAGTTTTTTCCCAATGACAACTATGGGGCTATAAAAACGAAAGATTGATAAAATAACTTCATTAACGCAAATTTAAGTCGGTCATTTGAACAACTTTTTCTTAGCTAGCTTTTCTAAAGTGAGACTTTTTTTTCCTCCTTCTACAAATAGGACAATTGGAGGCATATATGCACGAGGGGGTTCCCTGCCTACATCCAACTTTGAGAGAATCGCGTTCAAAGTTTCAAATTGTTCCTGTTCAACATCCAAGACAGGGAAGCGTTTCCGTGGTCTATACATCCTAAAATCAAAATAACAAAATAATTTATAGGTGGGAACATACTGCAGGCTGATTATGAACAATCGTATTGTAATGCTATCTGGTCGACGATCGAGTACGTGTTATCTTATGCGTGGTGCCATTCCGATTCTGGTGGTGAAATTATCCGATAGCTCAGGAGTCATCGGCGAATTTTGCAGAGATGGGAGGGTTTCTATTGGAATGAAACCTATCGGAATGGCACCACGCATAAGACTCGATAGCATTATGATACGATTGTTCATAATCAGCCTGCTGAAGATACGTATTTTCATGAGCGGATGAAAGCTTCTTGAATAAAGGAGGCTGTGCTGCACTTGTGGGAACTGGCTCCCCACCAAATTTGACAAAATTGAAATATGTTGCTTAAAAGAGTCTCCTGAGATAAAGCTCTCACGGGCAGAAAAAATTTCACTGACACTTTGAGATATTCGTATCTGAAGTTTGGAACTATTTGCTCGGTGCTTTGTATTCTTATAAGTAGACTGTGCTATTGCGACAGCTCTCAGGCAAGTTACTCAGCTCTACGGAGATAGATACACTTCTTCTTGTCATCCCTCCCAATTACTCACTTGTTGACAACTCCCTCTGTTTTGCCTAGTCGTCCATGCTTCATCTTGACTCCCTCAACAAGTGAGTAGATGGGAGGGATTGCTAAAGGAAGGAGTTATATCAATGCAGTAAAACCGAGTGACTCTTCTGAGAACGAGAGCCCTTTGCATAGCGCAGTTTACATATACGAGAATACAAAGTATCGAGCAAAGAGTCCAAACTTCAGACACGGGTATCTCGAAACGCTGTCATGGAAATTTTTCTTGCCTAGAAGGCTTTTTCTTGGGAGACACTTTTACACAACAAAGGACATGGCACAATCCTTATGGGGACTGGCTTACCGCTAAATGTTTTTTAAGTATTATAAATCGACAGATTATCACTGAAAAAGAAAAAGTTCTCACGGCACCAAAGTGATCCCATGTCCAGTTTTTTAGCTATTAAAGCTCAAAGACGAGAACTACTTCTCTTGTGCGTCGGCGCGCAATGATGAAGTAGTGCCGGCCGCCTCACAAATCAGCTCAGCGTAGAGTGTGGTCGGCCCATTTCGATCATTCATTCACCCGCTCGACTACCTGCCGAAGTCTCTCTTTCTATTCCGCTGCTCGTCTCTCTCTCCCTCTCCCTCACCCGCACCCCGCACGCTATTCTTTCCCCACCCGAGCACGTTTGGGTTCCAAGAGACGAGCAAAAACAATTCGTCCGTTTCCGTGTTTATACATTTCTCGGCTTTTCTTGCTTCTTCCAAATTCTTTCGGTCACATTAGTTTACTGTCATATCTCTCGTAATGAGTAGTCGCGCGTGGCGCCTTGGACGCTTTAAGATACCGAAGTTATTGATACTCCAGCTTCAGCCTCCCCTCTCCCTTGAGGATACCGATTACGGAATGTAAACAGAAACACTTTTCCGATAGCATTGAGGGAGAGGGAGAGAGAGACGAGCAGTGGAATAGAAAGAGAGACTTCGGCAGGTAGTCGAGCGGGTGAATGAATGATCGAAATGGGCCGACCACACTCTACGTTGAGCCGACTTGTGAGGCGGCCGGCACTACTTCATCATTGCGCGCCGACGCACGAGAGAAGTAGTTCCCGTCTTTGAGCTTTACTAGCTAAAAAACTGGACATGGGATCACTTTGGTGCCGTGAGAACTTTTTCTTTTTTAGTGATAATCTGTCGATTTATAATACTTAAAAGACATTTAGCGGTAAGCCAGTTCCCATAAGGATTGTGCCATGTCCTTTCAATTTCATCAAATTTGACCAGGAGCCCGTATCCATAAGTATAGCGCGGCCTCCTTTGATGTTTCACTCCATGATTTATGGTTTGGGTTCTATGATTCTCTCCATGTATTTACGACTCCAAATACTGAGTAAATTGAACTGTAGCATTATACTAAGAAAGGTACAGGCGAGGTCAGAGGTCTTTTAGGGTGGCCCAGGATTTGCTTTTCTCTCAAAAGAAAACCTTGGAGCTTGCTGGATTCATTTTAAAAGTGTCATAAGATAAGGAACCCAACCTCGCTTTGAAACTTTAGTTGATGGCAGATCTGCAGAATCTTCCAAAACCTCTGTATTCTCCTACAATCCCAACATTTTTTCCCTGCACAAATTCTGTTTTGCCACACTTTTCGCAAAAAAAATTAATTTTTTCGTTGTCGATGAAATTTCACCTCAAAATTAGCGCGCTTGATGAAATTTTAGCTAAAAAAAAGTAGTAGTAGTAGTAAAGTCCAGCTGCCCAATCACTTGGTTCGTTATGCTGATACTTCACAGCGAACGAGTGAAAAAAAATGTGGAGAATATTCCCGATCCGGAGATCCCTGGATCGGGAATATTCTGCAGGCCTGGTTGATGGTAGCCAAAAAAAGAAATTAAAAACAGATGAAGGTTCATAATGTAAAAATTGACTATGGTTTACCTGACGAGAGAGCTCCAAACCGGAGAAGTGATACAGCGGATGGGCATGACTGCATGTCCGAAAATTAGGATAACTCAGGTGACACTCGCTGAGTTGATTTGAAGGAGCCACTTTCATTGTCTTTGGCACCATTTTCTTCCTGTTCACTTTCCTCAAGTAAAGGAACACCTGCAAGAAGAAAATGATAAAAATTAAGTCATAGTAAATTCTACAGAGTAAAATGGTTGGGTAAAAATTAAGGGTGTGCGAAGCAGCATTTTGAAAAACAAACTAAAGCGCAAAGGGAAGCAAGTAGGGACACAGTCTTAAGAGTCAGCAAAACAGTTGGGGCAAATATGCAGCTTAAATGATCAAAAATTGAGAAAAGTTACTTGAAATTGGTCTATCAGTTAGAGAATAGTTAAATGATAAAAAGTGCAACTTTCAGGGGTATGCAGATCCGCGTACATATTTATAATCAGAATCCGAATCCTGGTGGACTTAGATTCGAGATTTGAATAATTTTGTTTGCATTCAAATGTCATTGTCAGATAGAAATGATTATTTGCAACTCTGTGATTTCAATTTGCTCATAGCTGAAATCTTGATAAGATTTAATTTGATGAAACTATCAGACTGTCAGGCGCCCTAGATTCGTTCTGAAAATATAATAGGGATAAAATTTGTAAAGATTTAAAATTAAAGCTGATGTAAAAATCTCTCAAAATTTTCAATCGAGAGATCGGGGGTGCAAAAATTTCCAACTTAAAAGTCGGAAGTTTCGCTCGATCCAAGATTTTTCCTCACCTAGATTTGAAAAGTGATAATTCTTTTTTTTCTTTTTTTTTTACATTGTATGAACTCAAAATGACCAACATTTCCAGAATGATCAGCCCGTTTTCCCTCGCAAATTTCCTCAAATTTCCCACAATTTTCTCATTTTTGCGCAATCCAAGGATCAATCACTGGATTGGGCATTTCCTGTATCCCTCCAAGAGATTGAATCAAAATAATGCAGTAGACGTTGGTGTTTTCAGCTTTGACAATAATCTTTCTTTCCCATTGTAATGAGCCGCATGGATATGGAGATATCACCAGGCAATAATCATCCAAGCCGAAGGTTGTCCAAGAGAAATTCTTCAAATCTTTGATTGGAGAATTATTTTTGGGGACAACTTTTGGCCACAGATTATTACCATACTTTCATCATCCAGTAAAGTGAATCGCTCGGAATTTCATCAAATATAATTGCTTGCATGTTTGGCGGTGTGGATACATGTTAGTTGTAGTGTGTTATAGTTAGTTACCATGTTAAAAAAAAGAAAAATACCTTCTGTATTTATGACGGATGAAGTGTCAAATGAGGCTAGTGATCCACAGATTGCACGACACGATGCAGTTTGTGATCCACTGTGAGATGATACTGTATCTAAAGTCACATTAGTTGAGTTGGAGTCATTCGTCATGGTATCAGTTGAACCCATGGAGTCGCCGCCCACACTGAAAAAAAAAATTAACGGAAAATTAGGTAATAATAAATTAGTGAAACCAAGTGTACCAATGAAACTCTGAAAGTTTGATTCATTAATCCAAATACATTAACATGAGGGAATATGTACGCTAGGGTGGGTCCGAAAAATTGAAATTTCCAGAGGAAACGACACACCATGAAAAACAAGTAAAAGATGACTAATCCCTATCCCTAAAAAGTTTTAGCTCCCTCCGACCACTCTAGACCCTCTCGCCAAGGCACAGTGCTTTCACAATCATCATGATTTAAGTGTAATTTCCAATGCGTTACTTGAAGTTAAAACAGCCTCACCAAATATCTCGTCAATAACTTCAAAAATAGAGCTAGAAGTACCAAAAAGCAAATGACATTTAATGTCACTTTTTGCCTGGAAACTATACAAGCGTCACATACACAAGACAGCAACAAACGCATGAGGAGCTTGTGCTACACAACAGCACTTAAAAAAACAGACGATCACGAATCGTTTCTTGTATATTGAAATGGGGTATTCCATTCTTTGATATTTTCAGCCTTAATTTGAAGTTATTGACAAGATATTTTGTAGAGTCATTCTTTAGATGATCAACTAGTACTTGACACACTGTTTCCTTAAATCCAATTTTTTTTGGCCCGTAATTTGACTTTAATCAAAGAGTAGCGTTCAGGTGGAAGAAATCGGCACAAAACGCTAAAGATTCACCTTAAGCTCTTAAAATGTTTTTTTCTCATCTTAGATATGGCATTGCTTTATGGGGTGGGGCTAGCTGTACTAATCAACTCTTCATCCTGCAGAAAAAAAATTGTTCAGATTACCTTCAACATGCTGTGCAATTCTCACTTCAAAGATGTTTTCGTTAAGGAAGGTTTCTTTACTTTCATCTCTTTATAAATCTATGAACTATCTTCCTTTGCTATCTACAGTAAAACCTCCAGTTAACGA
The DNA here is from genome assembly GCA_011764245.1 of Trialeurodes vaporariorum. NCBI lineage: Eukaryota > Metazoa > Arthropoda > Insecta > Hemiptera > Aleyrodidae > Trialeurodes > Trialeurodes vaporariorum. The sequence continues at coordinate 74,786,276 of VMOF01000111.1, read as the reverse complement.
ATCTCAGGGGACATAAAAAACCATTCGTTCATTGGAGTATTCATTAACGAGAATTTCGCGGAAAAACCCGTTTTTCAGCTTGTAGAAACAAAAAAACTCAAAATTTTCCGTTTCGCGTGTTGGAGCCCCTTCATTTTACGATATATGCAATAACAGTGGGTGTACGGTAGATTCACATCCTCACCGCTAGGAGCCGGCCAGCTACTCCCGTCCCCCTCCCCTCTTGCAGCTGGCGCCAGCCGCCAGACTGCACAGCGCAAACGCGGCACACTGTCTCTGTCAAGCGCGTTCCGTGTTACGCATTTGAACGGAAACTCAGCTTCTGCGCAGCGCGAATCTGAAACGACGACGAGTCGAACCATCCTTCCGTTCACGATTCTTCTTGACTCTTGTTACGCGCGTATCAGCGGTAGAAATTGGGAATACGGCTTGGAACTACGCGATTTTTCCGAGGAAATTCGTTAAAATATGGTAAAAATGGTCGGCGGACTGCAAATTTTCTTCGTTAATTAGAAAATTCGTTATTCAAAATTCGTTAATCAGCGTCTTTTTTTACACAGATAAGATAGGACTTTTGACGGGACCGGCCGTAACATTCGTTAATTAGAGGTTTTCGTTAACCAGAGTTTCGTTAATCGGAGGTTTTACTGTATAATGATTTAATCTCTCCATCTAATTTGAATCCAACTCATAGATACAAAAGTAGGTATTACGATATTGATGTTTTCAAAATCAGGTACAACACCTCAAAACTTAAAATTCAATACTCTTAAGTTCAGTTGTTCAATGCCCTTCCTAAATCTTTAAAAATTCTTTCCAAAAACAATCATCAATAAATAATTTTTTAGTGAGTTAAAAAAGTATTTAATTAACATAGCCTTCTATGAGTTAGGTGAGGTTCTTGGTCAATAATTTAATAATAACCTAAATTAGTAGTCTATAAAATCTGTATTCTGTGATGTGTACCATAGCTGTAAGGCTTTCATGTATCAACTATTAAATAAATAAATAAACAAAGCTGAACTGCTCGAGCATAAGTAAACAACATTACCTGGAGGGTTGCCTGGTGACCGCACGCCGAGAAGGTTGTGTCCAATGAGGAGGCCTATAAAATCTGTGACTAAATCTGTCCCGAGTGGCTTCTTCATAGCTTGGCAGGCCAGACTGAAATAATGCCAGAAATTAAAGCATTAGGCATCAAAACTTCAGGGTTAATTAGTCAAAAATAGAAAGTTTAAGAAAAAATCAACGTTAGACAAGTTTTCGTTCAAACCAGGGACAAGTGCATCCTACTTTTTCTACTGCTTTGAATCAATTTTAGAATTTTTCTCCCAATTTTCTTAAGATCCCTACCTTATCTTCACAAACTAAAATTTTCAGGGGAGCAAAAATAAGATGTTGGGGTCAAACTTATGGGTTTTCATTTTTTTACGCCAAGCGATCTCGAGTAGCCTCAAGAGTAACTAATTTAGTCAATTAAGGCCGTAAAAATGCATAAAAGTCAATACATTTTGCGGTTGACTATTGACTTCCCAAAACTTTAACTCTGTCTTTCTCAAAATCATCTGACGTCCATTTAAAACTACTAAACGCCTCCATTCGGTCAATTTTTTTTTATTTTCACACATTTGTGGTATTGAGCTGTCTGTCATACTGGCAAAATAATTCCACAAAGCCAGAAATGGCTCTCATCGGAGGTTCCACACACAATTATCGTTCCGTATCTGCGGCAATTGGTTCCAAAGGCGGCCTCTGGTATGAAAATTGGTGGATAATCAAGTAGATAGCTTTAAAAAATGGACACTTTCACAATAATAACCATAGCAATGGCCTAGTGTTACAATTTTTAACCAATATTGTCACTATGAGTGACTGTCTTAACGATTGGTTGAACGATGAAGTAAATGATTAGGCTGCTATAATAACTTTAGAAGCGAGAGATTGGTTTGCTTACTTGCGCAACTTGAACAGCATCTGTAAATGCAATGAGGGCAAGTCGATCAGGATGAGGCTGAAGCAAAGTTGGTGGTGGCACGGTTGTGATAGGAGGAGGCGGTGTTCTTTGACGCATAGATACTAAACATATTCCTAGGAGAATAAGCAAGATTGTTACGGCAGTGAGTAATGTCACCAATAGAGTTCCACTCACATAATCAACAGGGCGTCCACTGACTGAAACATTCAGAAAAAGAAAACATTAATTAGAAATTAGAGATAAATGAGGTTGGAGATCTTCATCCCCAAGAAAAAAAATACTTTTCGAAAATTTCCCATTTCCCAGTTCGGTAGATTATTATTATTTATTTATTTATTAGATAGATAGATAGATAGATAGAATCAGTCTGTCGCCCCAGCTGTAATCTTAGCTCTTATGCGGGTCTTTCACCACGAACGATTCACTTCTGCGAGGCTCCTTCATACCCATTCAAATCAATCGGTAAAGCGAGGATGTCAGTGGAACTGATCATTATCCAATATCATATTAGCTGATGGGCACTCAACTCCCATGTAAAGACTCACTTGGCAAATTGTTCGCATGGAGTCAACGCATTCAACGAGTTTGGGGGAAAGACAGGGTGCAAGGATGGGAAAGAGCACCGTGGACTCCGCTACATGCAGTAGATCCTGCGCAGGAAAGGACTTCCTTTAACCAACAGGAGGGCATCGGCTGTAGTGCTTTGGTGTTTTGTATTTTACTTTCTCAATATTCCTCCTTTGTCTCATTTCTCGTTTGGTTTCTCTTTGTCCTCTTTTCTCTCATTTCTCTTTCGGTTCCTTTTTTAAATTAATTTCTTTATTTACTTATTTTCCAGTTGGTACAAAAACACCCTGGATAGGGTTCGTACAGGTCAAAAATACAGTTTTACAATGTACACAGTCTTCCCATAAATACTGTCCCTCGCTAAAATGCGTCTAGCGAGAAAACGGCCGGAGATAAGCCCATAAACCCTCATATATTCTAAAAGGAAATAAAAATGGCTACAATTTGGTTTTTAGTTCATTAAAATTGAGTAACGCGTTCGCCTGCAACCGGGCAGTGAACGCGGCAACCTCGATGTGCCTTTTCTCGCTCGATTGTGATCAGTTTTCTGCGGTAGCGGTGTGATAACAACTCGCTGTATGTCTACGAATCAGCACAGATAATCAATTGAATCTGCGACTGAACATCTTACAAGGGGAGGTCACGAGGTGGTCACCTCCGATTTTGACCAAATTTTGGGAGAAGGTAGTCTAGGGGTAGGGAAAACACCTCCCAAAATATTTCGATCCAATGGGCCTTTGAAATGCCTTAAAAGTCACTTTAAAGTTATAGTGCGACGCACATGTACCGAAGATTCCGGTGGAAAATCTCAACAGGCGCTCTGGCCGAACGGTAGCGCGCTCGCTCGGCACACTGGAGGGCCCAAGTTCAAATCCCGGCGGATCGCTGGAATTTTTTGTAAGTTTCCGACATTGTTTTTCTATTCTCTCTCCCTCTGTAATAGTAAATTTCTTCAGAAAACATTTCAAACACTTTTTTTTTTACGGAAATGGGCAGCATTAGAATAATTTGGTAGAAAAATAATGTTAAAGAGTGAAATCAATAAAGAATTTAAAAATCGGATGGAACATAACGACAAAGAGAGGAAATAAGTTAGATTGTAAAACACAAGAATAATAGCGAACGAAAAATAAAAAAAAAAACCAGAAAAACAAACAAAAAAGCAAAAAAAAAAAAATGATTGGACCGCTTGAGATAGATGTTGATGTGGGTGAGTTTGTTTGTTTGTTTTTTTTTTGTTTTTTTTTTTTTTGGAGGGTTTTATCGTTTGTTACTATTCTTGTATTTTACAATCTAACTTATTTCCTCTCTTTGTCGTTGTGTTCCATCCGATTTTTAAATTCTTTATTGATTTCACTCTTTAACATTATTTTTCTACCAAATTATTCTAATGCTGCCCATTTCCGTAAAAAAAAAAGTGTTTGAAATGTTTTCTGAAGAAATTTACTATTACAGAGGGAGAGAGAATAGAAAAACAATGTCGGAAACTTACAAAAAATTCCAGCGATCCGCCGGGATTTGAACTTGGGCCCTCCAGTGTGCCGAGCGAGCACGCTACCGTTCGGCCAGAGCGTCTGTTGAGAGTTGCGGCCGGAATCTTCGGTACATGTGCGTCGCACTATAACTTTAAAGTGACTTTTAAGGCATTTCAAAGGCCCATTGGATCGAAATATTTTGGGAGGTGTTTTCCCTACCCCTAGACTACCTTCTCCCAAAATTTGGTCAAAATCGGAGGTGACCACCTCGTGACCTCCCCTTGTTAGATAAGATGTGTACAAACATATACGGCTGTTTCACCTTTCAAATCATGAGGTTTAGTATCACAATCGAACCGATCATGGAGTGGTCAGATTTCCACAATCGCGTTGCAGTGATTGCGCTTTTTAAAACGAATCGGAGTGCCACTGAAATGATTACGATTACAATGATGTATGATTACGATTGTAAGCCAACATTTTGTTTATTGTTTACATAAACTAATCTTGTCATTTTCTAAGGCGTTTCACCAATATTTTCATCCCCAGACAGTTTTAACGATTGCTTAACTTAAAAAAACGCGTCCTCAAATCGAGCGAGAAAAGGCACATCGAGGTTGCCGCGTTCACTGCCCGTTTGCAGGCGAACGCGTTACTCGATTTTAATGAACTAAAAACCAAATTGTAGCCATTTTTATTTCCTTTTAGAATATATAAAGGTTTATGGGCTTATCTCCGGCCGTTTTCTCGCTAGACGCATTTTAGCGAGGGACAGTATTTATGGGAAGACTGTGTACAATCTTGAAGCTAACAAGGGGAGGTCACGATGTGTCCGGCTCCGATTTTCATGAAATTTGCATGGAAATGTAGCTTAGGTACGTCTTATTGAGGCTCAAGAATCGTTATCGGCAAATGGGCACATGGAAAGTAAAAAAAAAATTTCAAAGTTTTGTCAAAATCTGCAAAATTCAAAGTGTGCGGCTAATGTATTGGAATTTCCGGGTAAAGTCATGTAGCAGTTCTGTGGCCGACTGGTACGGCGCTCGACTCGGGAACCACAGGTCATGCGTTCGATCCTGGGGTCGACCGTTTCTTTTTTGCACTTCAATATCCAATTTTAATTGCTGAATCTCATGTTGTTGTTGTTGTTGTTGTTGTTGTTTTTTTTTTTTTTTTTTTTTTTTGTTTTTTTTTGTTTTTTTTTTTTGTTTTTCTTGTCGTATGTCGGGAAAAAAATTAGACTGAAAAAGAAATTTTGGAAATGATTGAATAACGTATTTCGGATGAAAAGCTAGAGTAATTTTTTAATGACAAGATTATAAATGAGAAAACTATAACGCTCTTATGCCTCTATCATGGAGGCATAAGAGCGTTATAATTTTCTCGGCATTGTACACAAGTTTCAATCATTAAAAGTGTAGGTAGGTAATCTATTGATAGTGCAACTGACTCACAAGTAGCTCCGCTCTCTTCTGAAACGTATTGTCATTGCACGACGCATGATCAAATCGCATTTATAATCTTATCATTAAAAAATTACTTTAGCTTTTCATCCGAAATACGTTATTCAATCATTTCCAAAATTTCTTTTTCAAGTCTAATTTTTTTCCCGACGTACAAAAAAAAAAAAAAAAAAACAACAACAACAACAACAACAACAACATGATACTCACCAATTAAAATTGGATATTGAAGTGCAAAATTGAAGTGGTCGACCCCAGGATCGAACGCACGACCTGTGGCTCCCGAGTCGAGCGCCGTACCAGTCGGCCACAGAACTGTTCCACGACTTTACCCGGAAATTCCTATACATTAGCGGCACACTTTGAATTTCGCAGATTTTGACGAAACTTTGAAATTTTTTTTTTACTTTCCATGTGCCCATTTGCCGATAACGATTCTTGATCCTCAATAAGACGTACCTAAGCTACATTTTCATGCAAATTTCATGAAAATCGGAGCCGGACACATCGTGACCTCCCCTTGTAAGTTTTTCTTGTTTCTGGATAAAGGTAAAGGTTGAGGCTTTACAGACGGGTGCTCATCAACCTGATAGACGGCACCCTCGGGGCCAAAGCCTTCAGTTTACTTGAAAAAAAAAAAAGAGTTTACTTCACCTCTCTTGATAGTGTCTTTTGGGCTTGATGGAAGGTTGTTAAAAAGCTGAACTGAGATGTTTCTAAACTTTAATTAAGAGATGACTCTTTCAGGTGTTATAAAGTTATGCCTGATGTTGTGGCTGTGTGAGAAAGTTGAATTTCACACCTTAAATACCTTCAATCTAGACTATGTCAACAGCCGACGGGATATCAAATTTTTAGCAAGATGAAGTAAATGAGCGACATGGGATTTAAGGAGGTCAGTTGAACCCACTTGATTTCTACAGTAAATTCTCATGAGATTGACATCTAGCGTTATTTATAGCATTGTGTTTAGGCGATTGAACACTTTTTTCATTGAGGGCAAGATTTTTAAGAATGGTATTTTTTAGAAGCATTTCTTACAAGTAGGCAGAAGTTGAGTTTGCGGTGTACATTTTGGCAGTGCATTTGGTTCCCAACAACCTGATTTGGAACAACTTAAGACTGCTTCACCATGTAAGACATAACCTGGCAGACAATCGTACATAATTTTAGAGCCAATCCTAAAAGAGCCGGTCATGTCACTTCCCAGCGGCACGCTGAAGCGCAGACCATCTCGTGAGACACTGACAGGCTCAACACAGCTACTGACTTCCTCTAGAAAAAGAGAATCAGAACAATTAATTGACAAAAAATAGAATGGTTAGTTGAAATGCTTTGATCTCAAGAAAGGTACACAGTTTCAGTTGTTATTTTTCAGAGAAAAAGAGTGATTTGCGGCTCTGTTCATAAGCTCCTTCATATCCAACAACAATTAGAAAAAGTAACTATGACAAGTAACTTTGATTTGCAGAAATTGCATCGAAACGTCATTCCAGTGAGCTGACGGTTGGCGATGAGTTCAGGTCGGTTTCTAACCAACCTAATCATGCACTCATCAAGTTATTTTGGAACATTGCTATTGCTGGATGCAATAATGGGGCTTTTGCTGAATTTTGCTAAAAGCAATTAAACAGTTCATTCCAGCGTTAAAATCAGCAAAAATGAAAATGAAAATACTAAAATATTACAAAATTCACTCACAGATTCACAAAATGACTTAAAAGTTTAAGGCGTGATGGCGGAGCTGCACAGATACCACACGGAGAAAAAAAATTTGGTCATAAGAACTGAACTTCCGCTCATATGGAACACCGAGGTGTTCGGTTACAGTAACCAAAGTTTTCGGTTGTGAGTACCGAACTTCAGTTAGGAGTACCGAAGGTTTCGGTAAGTGTGACTAATACTATGACTCACATTTTGTTCCTACTGAACCACTTCGGTACTCCTAACTGAAGTTCGGTACTTACAACAGAAAACTTTGGTTACTGGAACCAAACACCCTCGGTGTTCCATAAGAACTGAAGTTTTTTTCTCCGTGCAAGGGAGATTCCTACATATAATTTGAGGCTTTCTTCTGGGTGTTTTCATGGAGAAAGAAACAAATTAGATAAAAATATCCTGTGATACTTGCAAAGCTCCCCCACTTTTGTTCTTAAATGGTGGAGCTATGCAGTTGTTATGGAGGATTTCTGTCTTTGTCTCTTTCTCTACAGAAACACAGAGAAAAGCTTCAAATTAGATAGGAACCTCCTATGGTACCTGTGCAGCTCTGCCATGACATCTTAAACGTTGAAGTCATATTGTGATTCTGTGAGTGAATTACATAATGGGGCTATTGCACACTTTTGCTATAAGCTATTTAATAGTCGATTATGGCGTAAAAACCTCAACAAATAACGATGGCGGCACTAAAAACTTCCAAAATCCACTCCTAAACTCAATAAACGCAGTTATTTGCGTGAGCGTAATGGTGGCCGAAGGCACTAACAATGGGAGATTCCCATCTAACAATTCTGAAACTCCATCAAGAAGTGACCAATAAGAGACTACTTTCATTTGACACCGGTGTCACTAGGTGTTGCGGCACCATTCATCGGATGTGGATCATCACTCTGATGACTAATTACTCTGTGAATCATCCTTGTCAGCATAGAAAGAGTGACGAAATTAAGATAGGAATCTCCCATTGTTAGTGCCTTCGGCCACCATTACGCTCGCGCAAATAACTGCGTTTATTGAGTTTAGGAGTCGATTTTGGAAGTTTTTAGTGCCGCCATCGTTATTTCTTGAGGATTTTACGCCATAATCGACTATTAAATCGCTTATAGCAAAAGTGTGCAATAGCCCCATTTTTTAGTGTGCTCATCGTAATTTTCGTTGGATTTTACTGAAGAATCAACTATTCAATCGCTCATAGCAAAATTTAGCAAGATCCTCATTTGCCGAATCCTAGCGCTCAGAATTCTCCCGGGCGCTCTAGAATCAGCATCAGTGAATAAAATTCTACAGTTATGTACAGAGTCAACAGTAAACTGGGATAGAAATTGAATGACATACCGCATTTAGGAACTTCTCCTTTCCACATTCCGTTGTGGCAAGTGAAAATAGCAGGCAGGCACGGAGATCGAATATTCTGGTATCCTGGGATGCAGTGCGCTTGTAACACAGTACCGGATAAAATATTGTTCGCAGTTGGTGTACCTTCAACTTGATTGTATTTTACATAAGGAGAATAAGGAGGAAGCGGACACGTATCAACTGTTGACAAATTTAAAAATCAGAGAACTAAAATTAGGCTAATTTTTGGACATTTTCATAAAAAACTCAGTTTCAATGGCTTGACATATCGAGCTGGGGACTTTATTTGTTATTGGACGTATCAAGCTTCCTGTATTATTGGACATTAATGGTACAGGGCACTATGTACTATGGGACATTTTTTCAGGGATGTTTCTGTATTAGACATCAAAGTAACTGACATTTTCTATTGGACAAATCCACCGTTTGCCTTTTAGACCTACGTAAGACAGAGATGTCATTGAGAGAGATAAAACTAGAGTGATTGGGAGACTAAAGACACAATTTCAACCTTACCTTCAATTTTACTGACGCATTTTCGAATATTATCAGGGACCCACTCCCCTTTTTCATTGCAAGTTGCGAAGGGAGGGCCTTTTAAAGTAAAGCCATCTTCACAATCATACCTAATTTTTGCATTGTAAGCGTAAATACCATCTTTCACTAATCTATCCACAACATAACCATTTTCAAGGGACTCAGGTGCATTGCACGAGTTTGGAACTGTAAATAGAAAAAAAAAAAATATTAGAAAACAAGAAGGATGTATAAAAAAAAGGCTTGAAAAAATAACGAATAAAATCTCATTTCTCGAGTCTTAGGCTCTCTAATTTTGACTCCTGGCATCAGTTGCTAATGATCCATAGACACATTGGCGATGAGCTGTTGGGCAGACAAGTCTAGTATTAGCCGTAAAGTCCAGCCACCCAAACGTTTTGTTTGTTACGCTAGTATATAACTAAACAGCGAACGACTAAAATCAGCAAAAGATTTTCGAGAATTTTGAAGCCAAACTAAACATTGAAAAACTTGTGGTTCAATAACATTTCAACTTATCAATTCAGACACAGTCTGCTCCCATTGGGAGTAACACTAAAAGTTATGTTACTTACTATTCCAGCAAATATAATCTGTTGCTAGACTAGCAACAAAAGTTAACAATTTACGTGCAAGTTATAAGCAGCACATAGCAGTGGTGGATCCAGAAAATTTTTCTGGGGGGGGGGCACGCCTGTGAAATTTTGAAATTTGAATCATCAGTGGACGCAATTTCGCGCTATATTCTATTGAAAAAAGGCAAAATTTGAGGCTTCTGGGGGGAGGGGGGCCCGTGCCCCCCCCCCCCCGTGGATCCGCCACTGGCACATAGATAAACTCAAATGTAAAAACTGTAGGTGCAAATGCTACATGACAGCATCCAAGGTAGATGAGACCAGGTATGTGCAGCTTGTGGAATTCGCCACCAGGGCCATCCTGATCACTCAAGGTATATGGAGGAACAGGTATGGACAGGAGGCGGAGCCTACTTCAGTGGGTGACAGCTACGTCACAAATTTTCTAGACGGTCGCGATAAAACTCGCCTAGCGTTCCAGACTATCTCACTCACTCTCCCTTAACCCCCATCTCTTGCTACTGTAGTAGGTGACGGCTACGTCATCACCAGAGCAAGAGTGTCGTCATCATTTGGCGGGAAAGCTCGAAAACCCCTTAAATTCCGCTTTCTGTCCATACCTGTTCCTCTATATACCTTGCCGATCACTAATGGGCTATGATATAGGCTGATCAACACACATGTTCATCGCATAAGTGATGACTGGTGATGTCAGCTGATCAACAGAATTTGCTGCTACACGAATCAAACGGCGAATCAAACTGCACATACCTGATTTCATCTACCTTAAACAGCATCTAAAAAGAACTTACGGCACATGGGTGTTTTGCCAGTCCAAGATCCATTCACACACTGCCTTTCCTTGGAAGAACTGGGTGAGAGGTAAAATCCTTCCTGACAAACATATCGTGCTTTCACATTGGGGGCAAAAAATCCATCTTCTTTACTTCGTCCTTCAATTTCCACGCCTCCATTCATTATCATCATGGGTCTTGCGCATTCTATAGAAAAAGTAATGAAAAAAACTTAGATGGAAGTTTTCAACTGAAAATGACAAATTCTTTAAAACATTCAATTGTTGGTAAGAACATTAGGTACATCCAGATGTTCTTTTCCCACTCTCTTCATTGCTCTCGCAAGGTCTACTCTACACCTACACCAGAGTTGGGCAACCGAATAAACAGAAATAATGAAATGACTCTGGCAAACACTGAAAACTGGGTTTGCTACCTGAGCGGAGGAAAGGGAAACACACGAAAGGTATACGTCAATTGTAGAATTATTCGTCGAATAATTCGATTGACTCGGCGATGCCTGACTCACCGAACGATCTCTGAATAATTTTTTGCCCAACTCTGACCTACACTATATCTGGCAAGCAGCTTGCTCATTGTTATAGTCTCCCTGTTGCCTGAGAATTTTAAGGCAAGTTTAGCTTCACTGAAGGCATTGAGTATGGGTAAGTAACTATTGAAGAAATGTATCAACCCATTGATGTAAGACCCATCTAATAAGAGTAGTAAGGCAAAGGCGCTTAAGTGCTTTGTTCTCCAATGGTGGTGCACTTAGTGGAGATACCGCCAGAGTAGAATAAACCGAGTAACGATACCTAACGGAAAACGCTGCAAGCTCTTGAACTCGTCAATTTTCTGCAGGGTTAGCCAGAGCTTATTTTAAATTTTCTAAAATTAAGGAAAAGTCTGACTCATCTGCACAAATGCATTTCTTTTCCCGCCACTCTGATTGATCGGAAAATGCTTAAAATGGGCCAAGATGGTTCATCGCTCTATCAGACCTGAACCCAAACCACAACTATAACAGTCACCATAAAGACATAACCCCCAAATAAACAAGGCTAGCACAATCGAACAACAACGTAAAGGTGTCATCTATCAAGATGTTCAACCACCTTCCAGCTCACATAAAAGTTATGTTCAAGAATAACAAGATAGTGATCTTTTATCGCAGGGGTACAACATGTTCCAAACCATCGTAAGTTTCACGCAATCTGGAACTTTTTCCTCACAGAATTCTCAAAAAGTTTCCTCACAAAAATTTGGAAAGTGATGACTTTATTATTATTTTTCTTTTCAGTGCTTATTCAAACATTATCTTCAAAATTTTAAGACCATATCAGAGAAAATCTTGTTTCCATTGAAAAAAAAAAGGCAAATTTCCTTAAAGTCCCAGATATTTTCTCACTTTCACATAATCCACGGATCACTAGATCAGGCAAATGTAGCACCCCTGTTTTATTGTACGTAGGAAGAAATTCTGCTCTCTAGAGCCTCCTATTCACTAGAAGAATACTGTTTGTAATTTTGTTCAATCATTTTGATATAGCTGTTGTATATTTTCCTTTAAGTTAACTTGACTTGTGCCACAGCCCTTGTGGGCTCATGTGTTAAATAAGTAAATAAAAAATAAAAAGTGTAAAAGTCAATTCCCGATTGCACCATTTTGATTGAAGAGTTTAGGAAATTTGCCATTTGTAAACAGAAATGTGGACAACTGTGAACAAACTACGACAAGATTACCATACTCCTTTCAAAGAATAGTGGGCTCAAATTAAATGGGTTCAAGACCTATACTTACTTTGAATACACACAGGGCTGGATACGTTCTCCCAAGAACCATTTGCGCAAACAAGTTTAGATCTTCCATTGAGCTCAAATCCAGGATCACACGATATGTGTAAAATTTGCTTCCACTCTTCCTCTTCTAATGAGGTGAGTACTGTTGCACTTCCATTTTCGATAATGCCAAAAGAACCACATTTGGAGCTGTTTCCTAAAAGCAGTCAAATAAAAGAGGACATTAAGGGATCTGTGGATTGAGGAAAAAAAATAATAAAAATACTAAGATATCAAACTAAGTACATTACTAAAATATTAAAATTAGGTGGTATAACAATAGTATCATTCCAAAATTATAAACACAAAAAATATCTGATTCTAAACTGCATGATAAAATAATTCAGTAGTACAAAACTAAAGGTAAGTTAATTGATAGAAAAATTGACCGGTAACTATTTCTACAGTAAAATGGAAAACTCTTCTCCAGGCCAAGGAAGAGGCATTTGAAATGAAGACATTATAGAAGAAGACTGGCCTCTGATATGGATCTTTTTGCACGGAGAAAAAATGAAGCTGGTCATGGCACTTCCCCGCGCAGGGGTATGAACCAATTTAACATTAGCTCTAATGGAGCCTCGCTCTTCAAGAATCTGTGCTTGACAAAAGTTGAATTTCCGGATTTGACCAGCAGCATTGACCAGCCAACGAAGCATTGAGACGCAACAATTCATCAGTGGTTGGTGCAACATCACGTTCGTTACAAACCAATCGCTGACCGATGTATATAGGTCATTTCAGAAGTGTTGGCCGCTGACAGCTCTTTGTACATATGCGTAGAAGGTCCGTTCTGCGCCTGACTCGCAGGGAGAGCGCTGGCACGGGGGTTGGCAGGGACCGCACTCCCCAACTTCGGTTAGCGCAGCGAACGGAAATACGTCCGTCAGCGCGTGTAAGCAAAGAGCTGTAAGTGGCCAACACTTCTGAAACGAGCTCTAACTAGCCTAGTTTATGCGAGAGATCTCAACCTGGGTTGAACCAACCCGAGTCGAGCTTCAGCCTGAGTCGGAATCTGGTTAGCATATTAACACCGGTATATTTGAACTCGAGTTCAAAGGATTTCTTTCTTCTTCTTCTCTATTTGTTTACATATTTTTGATGGAAATGGTGGTGATGCTCGATGCGGTATGGACAAGTGCGGCCACAAAAGACGCGTGTTTGACCTCGCTCATTTTGGTGACATCGATGCTATGTGAACCCAGCTTCCGAACTTCAAGGTGTTTATGCACAAAATCTCAAACCGAGTTCACCACTCGACTCAGGTTTGAATCGGGGTCGAGTCAAACCCGAGTTCAGCGAAAACCAAAGTGTTTAGGCGAGGATCTCAACCCGGGTTGAGATCTCTCCCTCTCGCATACACTAGGCTATAGCTTGTCCCAGAAAAGATTGGATTTGGCACTTCTATGGTTTTCATGAAAACATCAGCTTCTTACTGCTCCTGACCAATCAGGTTGCCCTATCTGTGGATGGAAGCTGATGTTTTCATTCAAAGCTACAGTTGTCAAGTCCAATCATTCCTGGGACAACCTATATCGAAAGCTGAGTCAACGGACTTACCAAACCCCGAAACTCAATTAATGTTTATTACGGCCCGAAGGAAATAAGGATGATCAATAACAACAATTCTTACCTAAAATTAGCTCTTTTTTTAGATCAGCAATAGCAGCATAACTTGAAACATCTTGACTTTGCAGCGGACTCGAGAGAAAGACTAGGAAGATGCACGAGTGAAGAATCGAGCGAAAGCCAGAGGACACGACCAGGTAGCCCTTCATCTTTGCCGATAATATCAACGATAGAAGGACGATCACAATGACATTTTGATGGCTGCAGGCAACTAGTCACTTGAGCATTCAGAAAACTTCTAAAATATGCAAATAGCAAAGATGCAAATAGAATAGAGGCATGAAAATGCTCTGTTAGAGAGATGAACTGAGTCATAGGAAATGTAAACAAAACAGTTACAGTAGTGTATTCATGAAGATTCTGACAACCTTGACGAAATAAACTGAAAACGAATCCATAAGCTAAATAATAATAAAACAAGAAACACAAACAACACTTGGTCTGAGGCTCACGAGTTTAAAGTTAAACAGTGACAGCAGCAACCATCAGCATATTGAAAGAATCGCGGTACGAAACTATTAACTCGACTGATGTTTCACGGCAACGCAACATCGGGGCCATTTTTGCGTGGCTTGTAATCAGATGAAAATACTGATGAAAATACGCAGGGAAAAGGAGGTAGAAACAATTTTCCGAATTTTCATGACTGCTAGTAGCTGGCTGGTGAATGGCGATCGAGGGTGATGACGTCATGGACGTCAAAAATGTAAACACAGGTGAACTTATAAAAAAGCCAGTGCCAGTGTACACTTGCAAGAAAACTATGTTGGAATTCACTCTGCGCAATGGCCTATGCGCATCGATCGCGTTGCTGCAAAAATTCTTATTATCGTGGTCGTGGTCTTCGATTTCCCTTCTCAAATCATGTTCATCGCCATGAAGATTTCCAAAACTTTGACTTCAATCGTGTCGTATCGGTATCGCATTTGACCAGTTTTGTTTATTTTATGTTAGCCATGTCAGTGTTGTGATTAATCCGTAACTCGCCCTGAAATACTCTTGAGCGCTCGAGCCTGAGTTACTTAATTGAAATATGCCTTCGGTTTGATACTTACAATTAGTTAAATGCTCAACCTAGGTCAGCACCTCTCCAAAGTTATTAGCTGAGTTTGGGAGTCAAGTCTGTGAAGTCCAAAGTAAAACATGATGGAGGGCGTTGGAGCTGAAATTAGTCAGAAAATCAAAGTAAGTTGCGGTATCCTCATATTCTCTGCTGGTTTAATATCCACTGTCATTGATGGTCTAGCTTAGGAATGTTTTCAGTGCAAATGGCGATAGTCAAAGCAGCAGCATTTCGAGTATTTGGTTCTAACAAACAGTGGTGCCTGCTTCTGAAATGTATCAAATTGCATCGATAAGTGGTTGGTTAGCAACGAGTTCAATGATCCTGCCGTTCATTGATGCATTTCGGAAGCAGGCTTCGATATCTGTCAGATCCGGGTTCTGAAAACGCTTCTGCCGTAGTGATGAGTAGAGCTCCCTCACCGTAGAAATGTCTATGCTATCATTGTCATGGGTCCATGAGGCTTTACGCTGTAGTTATAACTGTTCTGTTACTTTCCTTATATCTTCTCTGAGCTGCATTAATTGTATTGTTCTTAAATTTTGAATGATTAATCTGGGCTCTGAAAAGTAGGTAATACTTATCTGCGATGAGCGTTTATTCTGTTAGATTGGGTCAATGAAAACATAAAATAGTATGGTCAGAGACAATGTATGTTAGAGACCACACACTAGCCGATTGTGTGGTAGCTGCCTTTTTTTTCGGGGACTCAATAGTATAACATAGGGAGCACCATCCAACAAGGATCACACGATGACTGATGCAACTTCGGTGCTTTGTGCTCATTAAGGGTTTCGTGCACGCTCAAAGTAGAATTGTCAAATTGGCATCGGTGAGTTGAGATCCACCGTATGCTGTAGAATCGCCAACCTGACATTTCTGAAACTCAAACATAACCTTGACCAAAACTCCTAATGGGTTTATTGGTTTTGTTGACAGTAGATTGGTGAACAGATGAAACATTATCCATCGTCAAATAATTCTGCAGTTTGATGGGCCGTCAAATTGCACAGTTGTTTGACGAATGGAACATCAACCAAACAACCAACGGTTGGCTAACCTGCCGTTTTGTGGTGGTTCTTGGCTCATCGATGTCAATGAGGTTGATGCACACTTTTGCTCAAAGCGGTTTAATAGTCGATTCTGGTGTAAAATCCTCGAAAAATAACGATGGCAGCACTGAAAACTTCCGAAAACCACTCCTAAACTCTATAAACGCTTTTATATGCGTGGGTGTAATGGTGGCTGAGGGCAGTAATAATGGGAGATTCCTATCTTAATTTTGTCACTCTCTCTATGCTGACAAGGATGATTCACAGAGTAATTAGTCTCCAGAGTAGTGATTCACATACGATGAAAGGTACGACGACATCTAGTGTGACACCAGTGTCAATTGAAAGTCGTCTCTTTTTGGTCACTTCTTGATGGAGTTACAGTATTGTTAGATGGGAATCTCCCATTATTCCTCAATTCCTGCCCTAAGCTACCATCGCGTTCTCGCAAGTAAAAGCATTAATTGAGTTTAGGAGTGAATTTTGGACATTTTTGGTGCTGCCATGTACGCCAGCATCTGTATATATGCGATATATGCTCAATATTTTTGTATATGTATTTTTCCTGGTTTCAATAGTTATTTTATTTTCTTCCTTTAAGTTTGTTTTGGTTTTTTCATTGTTCAGTCCGCCATCAAAGCAAAACTGATGGAGATAGGAGCTTTTGTGGATGATGAGTTACCAGATTACATAATGGTAATGGTAGCCAACAAGCGAACAAAAGCTCAAATGAATGATGATCTCAGTCTCTTTCTTGGGAACAACACCAATCATTTCACTTCATGGCTCCATTCTGTTTTGGAGCAACTTAAACAGGTCACTCTCATCTCTCAAAGTAAGTTTGTGTATATCCCTGTACTTTTTTAATTCACAAAACCAAAGTTTTTATGTTTTATAAATCCAACAACTGCTATAAACTCGTCAAAAATTTATCAAAATGATATTGTGTAATTGAAATTTTGTAATTTCCATCAAAGAACAGCGTTCCTACGAAATTCCGAAGTAAAAAGTAAATACAAAAAGATTATTATGTAGGGACAGTAATAATTTCTTAATAAAATAGGAAGAAAAGAAATTGATGAAAAAAAAAAAAAGAACATGGAGTCTGCTCTCAAAGAAAATCTTGTGACAAGCAAACAAATGTCAAAGGATTAAAATAAACATTGATTGAAGATTTGAAAGAGTTGACAGAAAAGGTAAAAGTTGAAAAATGGGAAAAAATAAGCTTTAATTAATTAAAGATTAATGAAAGATTATTATGTATACTAATTTATATTTGTAGGTACAGGAAAAATATAAATGAAAGAAAAAAAAGAAAGAAAAAAATGAAAAATAAATAACTGGAAATTCAAATTAATAAATAAAGAAAAAAAAAAAAATAATTGAAAAATAGAAAAAATAATAAAAAACAAACTGTACATAGGAATCAAAAGCTCTTTTAAACTACATTTCTTGGTGCAAAGCTCTAATCAATATCTGACTTTCCTCCAAAAGTTAAAGGACATTAACAGTTTTACTCCCTCTTCTTCTGCTTTCCTGTGGCTAAGTAACAAGGAAGTGGCCATTTTCGAACGTCTCATGCCTAGCACCATCATTCTTGGAAATAAGATACTACTTTTTTCCCAACTGCCACTGTCTGTTTGCAGATAAAAGATTCTCTATTTAGATGATGAAGGTTCTTTTGGATATTGAAAACTGTGTTTCTTTTTATTGTATATTTCCATCCTATCAGTTGTGAAAAAGACTAGTTCGGTTTTCTTTTGAAATGCCTCTTTTGAGTCCCTTCCTGTTCATCGTTGGTCATTTGACTCTCCTGATTGGATGGTTAATTCTTTTTTTACCAACTGGTGCATTTTATGATTCCCTGTAATCTCATGGTTTCTTTCTGTTTTGAAGCAGCAGCAGCAAAAGAACAAAGTAAACGAAAACACTCAACAAGCGAAGATGAGTCGGAGAAAAAACGTAAGAAGAAAGACAAAGGAAGCAAAGAATCGAGCCATTCACAAAATTCCTCCCTTCACTCTTCTGACATTACAGATAAAATTAAACAAGAGCTAATGACGGAATATTCTAAGGAAAGTGTTAAAGCACCTGACTCCTCTGCTAGTACATCAACTAAGTCTAAGCAATCTTCTGAAATTTCTGTTCAAAATTCTGTTGAAAAAGGAGTCGTAAACTCGAGTCCTGAAATTACAGAAATCAAGTTAGAGGAATCTACCAATGGTAAGAATTTTAGCCGTAGCTTTATACTATCTATTAATTTAACTATTTATTCATTTATTTACATTTTTCATATGAGAAAAGAGAGAGAAAAAATATACTTAGAGCACTTTACCTCCGTGAGTGCTCTAGGTACTTCCTTCCCAATTATGAGAGTTCCTGGCAGGTCGCCGTATCTTTCCTCTTTCCTATCCTTTGTTTTGAGAATACTTTGATGGTCTTTCCTACCCCTTCTTTTTATATGCAGTATAGTCATTCGCTGTGAAATATCAGCATAACAAACCACGTGTTTGGACGGCTGGACTTTACTACTTTTACTACTACTGTTTATCTTTGTTTGATCATCCATCTGTTGAATATCAGCGTAACGGACCACTGTGTTTGGGCGGCTGGCCTTTACTACTACTACTACCACTACTTATTTATTTGTTAACTAATTTTAACATACTTGCAGTGATCTGATTGTGGAAACATTCCCATTGGAAACTTTCGGAATAGAAATGTTTCCAAATCTCTCAACAGGTTGCCAAAATCACTCTTTTTGTCAGCAGCTTATCTCGGATCTCGAATTCGGATGGATCCTCCATTATGAAATCTTGAGGCTGCAAGCTGTATGAACTATTCAGCGGAAATTTTGTAACATGCTCCATCATTGCTATTTTTCTTTTTAGGGAAGAAGCACCATTCAACCAGAGAAGATGTGCCAGTTCCTCCGAAAAAATCCAAGCGCCCTGATTCATCTGATGAAATTGAATTATCTGATGAAGGAGTCACTCCAGGAAAAGATAAGGAAGTCTTTGAAAACGGTGAAAAAGATGGTAAGATTTTCTCATCTTTGTCAGCTATTTTTCCCAAGTCTTGCTCTTCATTTAAAATATCTAGAAAATTGTCAAGGTTTTTTTTTGTTCATCTCAATAATATAATAGATCAAAGCCACCTAAGCCTTTAATTTTGTTTCACTGGACATCATGGGTAATCTGTTTGACAAAAAAACAACTGCACACTCTTTGCAACGTCTAATGGCGCTTACCTTGTCATTTATTTCACTCTACTGAAAGCATATATGAAAAGTTCCTCTGTGTTTGTGAAAGAGCACATTGCGTCTCATCAAAGTCTGTAATCTCAAAAACGCTCCCATCTATGTAAATCTCAACTTCTATATTTTTAAACAGACATCTCATTCTCTTTTTGTATTCTCAGTCCAGTCGTTCGCTTTGAAATACAAGCATAACGAACACAAGGTTTTGGCGGCTGGACTTTACTACTACTACTACTACTACTAATAATAAAGAAACTTGTTCAAAATGAGCCAGATCTGTGTAGTGTGTATCTCCCTGAGTAGCACAAATGGATGACAGCTAGGTTCTAAAACGTGTCATCTCAAAGAATTATTTTCGGAATATATTTGAACCATTGCACTGTGAGATGAGCAACAAATGAAAGTTCATAAAAAGATGTTGAAAACAAACAAGAAACATTTTTGGAAATGATTTTGAGACGTCACATTAAACGTTTTCTAAGTGTGAAAAGCTTTAGAGAAATCATGACAAAACGTGTTGGAGGCCCATTAATTAAAAGCATATAGAATATAGATTTCAATAAATATTGAAGAGTCTTTTACTGAAGCATGCTAACGTTTTCAAAACCTTACAGAATTATTTTTTCAATTTAAGAAATCACTCTGGATTGTGAATAAATCCCTTTCTTCTTTTACTTATTACTAACACTATTCTCTTTTATCCTTTTAATTTTCAGTTACTTTAGATAAAGAAGACTCAATTTCTTTGGAGCTTAGCTCTGATGAGAATGAATATATCAACATTAGAAATGGTAAGTCTGAGACATTTTTGGTCTCCTTGTTTAAAGTGTTTGTACTTTGAATCATCTAGTCCCCCCCCCCCCAAATCTGTTTTTGCAGATTGCGAAAAAGCGTTGTGGAATTTTATGATAAAACAGAAGATTCAATTTCTTGCTGACAAATTCTCAGTTTATATTCGCCTGCAACTGCTCAAAATTTATGCTTTTAAAAAAATTTGCTTAATCGAAGCAGAAGTTTAGTCACAATGTTTGATCACATAAGTGCTGGCACCTCTCTGAGAATTTTGAAGCACAAAGTTGAAAAAGTTGGCATTGGAAAATTTCAGCAAAACGTAGCTGTTTTTATGAAAATGGGAAGGAAAAGTCTCCGAGTGGCCTAGGAAACTTTTTTTTGTGATTGTATGACCGTTTGCAAAGTAAAGAATACTCTTCACTTGACTTTTATTGTTATTTGTTTTGCTAATTCTGAAAGTTTCGTTTTAAGTTTGTGAGCTCTTCAGTTTGATGAACCCACAATTTAAGCCCTGTATTGATAAAAAAATGTTGTTTTCTTCAATACAAATTCACTGAAATTTTTTTGCAGCATCTTGGTGAGAACCTTGTAGTTGAGTTTTTTTTTTTTTTTTTTTTTTACTTATCTGGTTGTAGTAGTGCAAATTTTTTTTTGTCAATTTTTAACTTGAAAGTCTATTTGTTTCAGATGATATCTTTCTAAGTGGAGATGAAGATCTTCCTCCTCATCGCCATTCTACTGTAAAATCCCTGCCTAGCAAAATTATCAATGTGAAATCTAATGATCCTAGGAGCTCAAGAAAATATTCTTCTTCCAAAGAACCACATTCTAGGAAAGAAAAGCCAACTATAGAGAAATCAAGATCGCATTCTAAAGATGATCGCCGAAGTTCTAATAGAGATTCTTTGTCCAATCGGGGTTTAGAACGAACTTCATCTTCAAAATTAGATTTAAACTCTGATAGTAGCGGTAAAAAGAAAGTTTTAGATGCTCGTGAAGTTCTTAATCGTAAAAGGAACATGAAGAAAACTCTGGAGCCTGACAACGAAAAGTCAAAGGAAGATAATTCTAGTAGATCTAAATCTATTTTTGATCGATTGGCAGGTAAAAAATCTAGTGAGCGGTCGAGTGAACATCCAAGTAGTGAATCCAAGGCACGAACTTCGTCATCAAGAGAACCTGTTAGAAGTAAAGACATCTCGGAATCAAGTAGAAACTCTTCGAGACCAAGCGTTGTATCAGAAGATAAGTCAAGCTCTCGCATTAAGCGGACAATAAGTAATGAGCAATCGAATGCTGCTAGTCAATCAAAACGCCAAGTAATCAGCATCTCACAGATTGCTGAAAGCGAGCGCCAACTTTTAAGGGGTTCGCAAAAAGTAGCCACCGTGAAGCCTCAAGTTCTGTCAAGAAGTCATTTGCAGAGCTCATCCAAAAGTCACTCTCATGATTTACCAAGGAATCACTCTCATGATTTACCAAGGAATCATTCTCATGATTTACCAAGGAGTCACTCTCAACTTTCATCCAAAAGCCAATCACAGGTTTGCTATTTATTTTTAATTTCAAAAAGTTTCTTTTCTCTGAGTTTGATTGCTTCATATGGATCTGCAATAAGTCTGTTGCAAACTTTTGCTACAGTGCGATAGCTATGGTTGATTCCCATGTAAAATCTTTTGAAAATAATGTTGGAAGTATCATAAAGCTCCAAAAACCCACTCGCAAACTCAATAAATACGTTTAACAAAATCTCAAGATGGTGGTCGAATGAGCGGCTGACAATGAGAGAGTCATCTAATTGCAGCTTTCTTTATGTTGAATCACTTTTCTCAGTGTAGAATTATGTCATGAGATGGGACTCCTCCAAAGTGACCTGCTCATTTAATCACCATCTTGTAATTTTTTTAAATGCATTTATTGAGTTTGTAAGTAGATTTTGGATTTTCTGATCAATTGCGTACGCCGGAATTTGCCTTTCTTTCTCTTCTCCCGTTTGAATGTATGTGCTGAAAAAGGGGAGGAATAGGGGCTGAAGTCACGTCTTAGCCCCTGTTCTTGTCCTTTTCTAACGCGCGTGTTTTAATGGGGCAAGAGAGAGAAAGATAGATTCCTGCATACGCTACTGCTTCTAATGTACTCAACGTTATTTTCAAGTGATTTTGGGCAGGAACCAACCCTCTTTTACGCTGTAGCACAGGTTTGGAACAGACCCATGGATATTTTCCTTCACTCCTATTTGTTTACATTGAGCGGCATGTTTATTACTTAGCTGAAAGCTAAAATTATGTCACAATTTTCCTAGATCACTTATCATCCTCAGTAAGATAAGTATGTTTCAAAAGATTCATCACTTTTTTCTAATTGATTTGTTTTCTCTCGTTTTATGTTCAATTTTTACTCAGTTTAATCATATTTGAAATATATCATTTCATAGCACTTATCCAGATTAAAAGTTCTGTTTCATTAAAGTTCAGATGGTGCTGACCAAATTATTCTTTTTTTTATTCCAGCGTTTCCATTTTATGTAATCTGTAAGTTTTATTTCAGGTCAGAAGAAAAGAAAAGCCGGTTGAGAATCGGATTGCCAGTCGAGTCGTTGCAAAAGAACCTGAACCAGAGTCTGACATAGAAGAAATCACTGTCGATGTTCCATCAGTAGTCAAAGTTACGCCAAGGCCAGTTATCCCCACGGAAAAGGCAGCGCCGAGGAATCTAATCCTGAAAGCTGTAGCGGAGGCTGAGAAGTCTGTTCAATCATCACCTAGATCAGATATGGTATGTTGAAGTGATCATCTAACTTTTTATTCCAGGGATAGTTGCTTTTAAGACCCCTGATATCCATCTTTGAACTTGACTGAAGCAAGGCTCAAAGGTTATGGATTCTAGGCCCAAATTAGCGAGTAGATTATGAGCAATCAAATTTTGACTTACTGTCTTTTTGAAAACAGGTGGTCTTAAAAGTAGCCCTGTTTTTGTTTTGGATTACAATCTTGATGAAAGTGTTCAACTTGTGAGCTGGTTTTTTTGAGCTTTCCTTTAGCCATCCTCTTTCTATTATTTAAGGATCACACTTTTTGTTGTTGTAATTGTTGAATAATTACAATTTTATAGCAAGAGAGAGGTTGTAGCAGTAGTGAGACAAGTACCAGATGATAGCGAGGTGGAAGATAATTGTAAGATCATTGCAAGACTTAAGGGAGGCCTGAGCTCAAAAGAACCTACCTCCAGTTGTAGACGAGGAATCCGGGGGCTGCTGATTTAACCAAAAGACATAAAGCTGCGTATAATTTTAAATGAACCGTTTTGACTAGGAAACTAGGCTAATCGTTTTAGCTAAGCTGTATAGGCCAAAAAGCAAAGCTAGAGTTTTTCAAAGTTCAAACTTTTCTGGTTCTAACTATGTAACTGGAAAGACGCATGGCTAATCTCAGTCTCATTCTTTTCTGTAGGTTCTCCTGAATCGACCCAAACCTATGAGCCGATTGAATTAAAGTAAAAACTGCTCGGCTGATAGGCTTGCAGGTTAGAAATTGCCAAAATTCTATTCTTTTGGCCCAGTTTTTGAGATTTCCGCATCTCATCTAGGCAATATTTTTGTCTGCCAATTGCGCAACAAAACTGACATACTGATACATATCACAGCAATTGACTCGTTGTTATGCATTTGCCTTTTGTTCAATGTTGAGGGGGGGGGGACTTTAAGTGTCATAGCCCAGTTTACATAACAATTGTGTTTCTGTGCTCTTGAAAGCGCTTTTAGCCGCGGAACTTTGAGGTTTGCTCTAGACCAACTAGCATGAGAAGGACTTACTAACGCACAAAATAATCAGGATATTTACAATTTTTGTTGGTCGCCAAAATTGG
The DNA here is from genome assembly GCA_011764245.1 of Trialeurodes vaporariorum. Lineage (NCBI taxonomy): Eukaryota > Metazoa > Arthropoda > Insecta > Hemiptera > Aleyrodidae > Trialeurodes > Trialeurodes vaporariorum. The sequence continues at coordinate 74,762,317 of VMOF01000111.1, read as the reverse complement.
TGCACAAATTTACTCTGGCAATCCCAAATCCTCGCAACCGGCCAAAAGGCCTAAAAAATTGGTAAGAGCGTAGAAGTATCCTGCAGACCAAAATGGAGAGAAATTATCTTGAATGAAACCAAGATCACCCGTAAGTTTTTCCGGTTAGTTGGAACCACCAAAATTTGGCCAAAAAAGCCAAATTCATGCATCTTTAAATCTGTCTGGGTTAATCTGGGTTTTTGCCCAATTTCAACCGGCTGACAGGTTGAGGCCGATGCCGGAGGAACTAAGGATAAAAATGAGATCAAGATTAGCCATGCCAGGTTGGCAAGCTGAACCTAGTCTCTGAGGGTCAAAAAGTTTTAATTGATAAAAAAGTTTTGAAGTTTATCATCTAAAATTATCCGTAGCTTTACGTCTTTTTAGTTAAATCTTCGGCTACGGAGCTCCCAATCTATTTTTGTGCTGCTCATTACCAAAGGAGTCAGTTCCTGTAATTTGACCAAACTCTTTCAATTTTGTTTCCTTGGTTGTTAGCTTTGTGAGTAAAGGGAGACTAATTGAAATTTATGAAGCACTGAACTAGAAAGATTTTACGCACTTTTCGAAAACTGCAAGTTGTTGATCTGGAAGTTAGCAGGCATTGGTTTCTGATACAGCGATTCCAAAGAAAATTTGCTCAACCTGTGGGGTCAACAGTTGATTAATTCTAATGAGAAGAAAGGTTAATGGGAAAGGTTGGTTGATGAGGAGAAAGGTAGAAAAAATTTCACATGTTTTTGCTGTGAGGTTAGTTATTTTTGAAAGTGTTGCGAGTTCAAGAAATAGAGCTACTGCTGAAAACAGCTCAACATTTTTTTCTCCTTTTCTTGCAAGCTATTTTGAACTTGCATTAGTGTTTTATCCTTCAAAATTTTGTTTCAAGTGCATCCAAAAAGCTTTGAGGTTTTTCACTCCTAGGTTCTAGTGGCAATCGTCACCCTCAAAAATATCACCATTTCAACGAATAAAACCTTCAGAAGACGTTGAAACGTTTAAGAAACCGTTTGTGGAAATAAGATATTTGAGCCCCAATCGGGAATGCTTTTATCAGTGCATTGTCACCTATTTTTCATCCATCAAAGTGATTTGTGCTGTCTTAAAATCAAGTGTCTGATGTGGCTTTTTGAGTGACTTTTTATTTTTCACACGAATCTATTTGTGGTTGTATTTTGTTGAGCTATGCTTCTGAACTTTTGATTATTCGTTTGTGGGTGTTGCTTATTTATCAATGAAACTGACTCGGCCAAAATAAATACAGGATGACTGTACGAGTGAGGATGGAGACCTCGTAGTTGTGAACCAGGTCGCTGCTAAACCAGTCCGGGACAAGGAAGCTGTTACTGCTCTCGAGACTTCATTAAAGTATCTGAAACAACATGGCGCGGATTTAAAAGATATCAACGTTATCAAGTATTGGCTGCATTTTGCGACTCATGAAGCATTAAATGAGTTTTAGTTTATTTGTATATAGTTTATAGTTATGGTTCATTTTTCAACCATAATCTCCCTATTTTTTACTAATTAGTGAGGACTTAATTTCTCCTTCTTTTCCTTTTTATTTGTTAATGGAAAGTAATGACCCGAAAGTACATAGGAGGACTATGCAAGTCTCGAAAGTGCATTATTAACACTCTCCAAGAACCAAATTTTGTGAATATTTATTACAGTAATACATGTTTAAAGTGAACAAGTCAATGAAACTCTGTAAGGTTCGTTTGCTTTGGAAAAGTCACTTACCTCCATTATCAAGCCTACTTATTTTCTAAGGTGTATAAGTTTTAATCTATTTGTTGGCTCTGAAGGGAGATTAGGCAAACTTTGATATCTGCGCTGCAAAGTTCGTTCTTTTTTTCCCCGTTAGATGTCTTGATTTTCTCGGACAATGATTTCGATTTCAGTCTTTGCCCTTAATGACCTTAATGTCTCCAACATATTGTTTGACTCCCTGTTACTTTATAATTTTATTTTTTTATTTTTTCTCAAGACATTCTGAACAGCAACTTGATGTATTTTTGATTGAGCTTGCTTCAGAAATTGCATGCTATTTTTATAAACCAAGACGATTAAAATTAGAAATGAAGTACCTATTTTCCGTCAAAAAAACACTTTAATTATAGCAGGATTTAGGTATTCTAATTCATCTTAAACTTTTCATCTCTAAAATTGCATATCAGTGCTCCACAATCTTTTTAAAAGTGTATAACCATATCAGTCCATTTATAGTTGTACACCCCAATCAAATTTTTCAAGTTTCGGTGCTTTCAGAGAATTTTAATTCTCAATCACATTCATTCCTGAATTGCCTGGAATAAAATGAGAATCATCATAACGTTTTAAACCTGTAAATCATTGAGCGAAGTTAGATGTCAATCCACTGTTTTTGTATGATGCTGATTCTTTAGTAAATTTTTTATTAGCAAATTTGCAAGACTCGTCTTATCACTTTATTATAAGTCCTTCTAATTTTTCAACTCCATTTCTTCTCATTTTTTGAGTTGTTCCACTATGGGGTGTTGGGCCACAATCCGTGGCCAAAAGTTAGAAATACAAATTTTGTCAAGGACCATAAAGTGTTAACATATGAAATTCTACGTAGGTTTTTGCAATGTGCACTACAAATCGGAACATTTCTCCATGATTATTTTGTCAGCAATTCAGCTGGGAACTTATCATACTTGCCGCTATCCAATTCGGCTCACGCGGGATTGTAACAACAATGACTTCTTTGAGGTGCTCGGCCACGTTCTCAGTTTATCTAAAATATAAACTGTGCTATGGACGAAAATCAGAATAAAAAGTTGTATCTTTTCCAGTATATGTCATATGCTTTTCTTTTAATTTAATTGATTTATGAACTTTTCAAGTGACTACAAAGAACTATAGAAAATTTGTAAAAAAAGAAAACAAAAAAAAAACAAAAAAAAACCTGTTTTTTCAGAGCTCTCTTCGGTTTGAGAGGGAATGCAGTCCAAAGTGTGTATTTTAAATCATAAAAAAAAGGACCAATCTGGAAAAATTGAAAGTTGACTATCGTGAAATAGTACATCCATCACTGATCATGAACCTTCTGTTTTTTTTTCAGAGATTTTTGCCGGTCTCGTAAAGTATTACTACCCCGTTTTCGGTTTCGGTTTTTCAATTTGACAAAATAAACTTGACAAAAGTAAAACAAAAAAATAAATATTTTGACCACGGATCAGGGCCCAATACGCCATAGTGTGTTCCTAGAAATATATTTTTCTCGAAGGGAAAAGAAAATCTTTCTGTAAAATACGTGACCACTTGCATTAACTTTTGATGGTAAAATCAATTTTGCCTTTTTTTAATGGGATTTTTGTTGAATTAACTTGAAAGTTAGGAAGATTAAAAAAAAAAAAAAAAAAAAAAAAAAAAATAAACAATCTGTCAAAGGATCTTCTTATTGATGCAATCTTTATAATTTTAACAATGCAGCATGAATTTCAGTTAATTAAACAAAGTATCTTTAAAGTTCCTAATAGATTAATAATGCTATGATCGACCAACCTTTGCATATCTTAAAGTGAACAGAGGAAGAATGAAGCAGAAAAAAGTACCACTCGTGTTATTGTCTACGTTGTAGAGGCTCCATTCATTTGAGCCTTTTCAATTACACAAGTCTGTATAACAATGAAGTGGAGGTTGATTGAGCTCCCATAAGGAGTGGGTTCCTCTTAAAAAAATGTCGTTTTGCAGGGATGACAGACCCTTGTCACGGATGTCTTAAAATGGCCACTTTTTATTTATTTGGCCCTCGAGAAAGTGGGGATGGTGTAAAGTCAAAACCATTAGAGCCCCACAACTTTTGAAAGAAAAATGATAATGAAATAAACTTTGCTCTTAAAGATAGGATGTATTTAAAAGAGCTTTTGAATGTTGTGTATTTTTTGCAAATTTATGAATTTTTAAGCAATATTTGAGATTTTTGATGATTTTTCAAACTTTCAAATGTTGAATTTCGAAGCTGTAAGATATGTATGCAGGAAAGCTTTAACCAGTTGCAATTATTTACAGTTATGTTCTTTTTAATGGTGCAAACTGTAATTTGGGGAAATACTTTGTTCAAAAGTTATGATCACTCCAAGTTGTGCCTATTTGAAATGCTGCTGCAGTCAATGTAAGGCTGAACGGCGTGCGCCAAGTCGCCTGGGAGCCGAATGCGAACGATTATCTTTTAATTGTATCAAGTCAAGATTTCATGTGCTATTTTCTCATGGGTGATTTATCGTCCAAGTTGTCTGGTAGAAACCCCTAAACCTCTACTAAAAATTGCAGGTTACTCTTCAGCTCTTGAGGGCACATTGTAGAGATAAACTGGTTTCTATTAGAATGCCTACTTGCAAGATAAACACCATTCATAAGCTTACAACGTACTTGATCATCGACCCGATAAGATTACAGTCTGAACATTCACAATTAGCTCGTAAAGCAAATTCGTTAGATGTGGTTCAAATATCCCCTGAATCATAGTGACACTCAACTGAACTAACCATATTTCCAGATTTTGGTTGTTGTCATTTAAAAGAACATAACTTTCTTTTCGATTGGTTTTTGTTTTTCCTCTGTGCGTTGCACAGGTTGCGTGGTTTTTACCTTCAAACATTTTTTTCAAGTTTGAACGATTAATAGTATTAGGTCTGTTGCAAACTTTCGTCACGTGGAAGATCGAATCCTGTGGAAAATCATGCAAATTAACATGAAAGCATCAAAGAGTCTCAATGAATGAGCTGTTGACAATGAGTTGAGTCCCATCTGATCGCAACTTTCTATCCTGAGAAAAGTGATTTTTCACAGAGAAAGCTGAAATTAAATGAGACTCTCCCATTGTGACTCGCTCATTCGACTGCCAACTTTGAATTTTGTTCGACTTATGTATTGAGTCTGAGAGTAAATCTCAAGACTTTTCGATGCTTTCAATGTGATTTTCACACAATTTTACAGAGGTTGACCTTCCTAAATGGTTTATCAAAAATTTGCAACGGACCATTGCAAAAGATTGCGCAATAATTCACCAATCATTTATAATATCATACCTACACAACATTTGAAAGCTCTTTTAAGTACCTATCTTTTTGAGCAAAGTTCATTTTACTATCTATTTTTGTTCCGACCACTTACATCTGGATTTGTGTAAAACCAGGTGGAGCAGTCTAAATTTTCCTATATGATGATAAGACAGAAAATTAGAACTAAGCCAGAAGGGAAATAAAAAACCCGAAACGTTTCAATCAATTTTTGTTTTTTGTTTTTTTATGTGTTTATACTCCGACTGATGAAGATCCTGTAATTTGATCGAAACGTTTTGGGTTTTTTATTTCCCTTCTGGCTTGGTTCCCATTTTTTGTCTCATTATTAAAGTTATTTGGCCAATTTAGGTTTAATATTCTCGTTTTACTGTATGTATATAATAGATCGATGTTGACACATCTACGTTTATATCCATGCCCTGACTGAAGATCTTGAAGTTTTATAATTTGGTTCTCGATGGCTTAAGTTTATGAAGAGAAACTTTCAAGCGAGAAGTCCCTAATCAACTTGTTAGACTAAAGATCAGCGAAGTGTTGTAGGCAGCGAAGTGGATCCAGGGATTTGCCCTCTTTCTGCTTTTTTGAATATATGTGATAAGAAAGGACAGTAGGAGGCTTTGCATTTGTGAGAGATAGCCATCCATTGAAACAAAACTGCCCGAAAATTCTTGAACTTTCTAGTTGTTTTTCAATCTAAGTTTCTCAAGCAATAGAAAACTTTCAAGAGTTTGTTCCATCTAAAATCTGTTGACATCCTCAAACCTGGTTTATACGTTTGAAAATTATCCAAAATAGTCGAAATTGAGAAAACTTTGACTGTTCGAAATTTTGATAGTTTGAAATTATGATGGAACAAAAAACTTTATAACGAAACAATTTATAATAAAATGTATTTTAAATTCTCAGTAAAATAATTTGAAGGAGAAGTAATCTGTTAATATTGTTGGTTTCAAAAATTGATACATCTAGGAGGGGGGGGGGGAGAAAAATTTGCCGCCATCAACATGTGCCTTCTGTGTCTTATGGGAAATACTGCCTTTGATTTGAGGAATGTTTTCACTCTACGATTTGTGTTGGAACATTTTTATTTTGAACTCCTCATCTAATTATAAGTAAGAACAAATGTATGAAGAGATCAGAGCTTTGTAAGCTTGCAAATCAACTTTAGAAAATCACTAGTCTTTTATTTACCTATATAGTAAGTGTGACGTAAACTTCATTCAAACAAAATCCTTTCGACAATCCTAGTACGGTTTCTTGGTAAGTGGTCAACTAATGAACATTCAAGGAAGGTTCATTGAGTTTGATTTTGTCAGTAGATGTTCACATGGAGTCAGCAGTTTAATTTTAGTAGCTAAGGATTCTAAACTGCCTTATTTTTGCCATCTGTTATTCAGTTCCGTAGCAAAGAACGCGAGTCTGCCAGGCTGAAGGAAAAATTTGCTCCGACTATATCTCCTGCTTGTATCTCGATAACACTGCCTAATGATCGTGTTGGAGCCTTGAAAGGTAAATTTTTTTTTTCGTTCTCTTTTCTACTCTGTCAATATTTTTCATGCTGAAACCAATTTTTAATTAATCAGGTACCCGCTGTCAGACTTTGATTTATCATTTAAGGTAAACACCCAAGTAGCCGACACCCCTAAGATTTGCACCGCAGTACCCAACTGCCATTTTTCACACTGTAAAAAGTACTAGTTTGGTGGCAATATTGGTGTTTTGTGTGATTTTTTTCTGAGACCTCAAATGTGAAACATTAAAAAAAAATACGCAGAACACCTAAATAGCCACTAAACAAACATTTTTCACATTGTGAAAAATAGGTGTCGGGTACTGGTGCAAATTTCTGGGGTGTTGGCTACTGGGGTGTTTACCTTAAAGTTATCATAGTTTTATTAATGTGTATCTAGTTTGAGCAAGATTTGGCATAAAGCTAATTTTTCAAAGTTCTCTGTAGATTTTTGAAATTTTATAATGTCCCGAGAGTTGAGACACAAGAAAGTAACATAGAGATTTTATGTGATCGTTGTGAAAAAAATTTAGACAAATACTAGTCGTACAAAGTGTTGAGCAAAAAAATGTTCACCTATTAACAAGAGAGAGGTCAATGGGTAAAGCACTTTATTAGTGACGCTCAGAAGTTGTAGTCTACACTCACCAATGAAAGGAGTATTTTTCTTACTTGATCAGAACACCAGAAATAACATTATTACATCCCCAAAACTCATCAAAAATCTTTTGTGTGAATCGGGCTGTCGGTTAATTTTGCCGTAGACTAATTTTAGTGTAACGATTTATCGCTTCCATACACTTGTTTCAAACCACCCCCTGCTCAGTTACACTACAGTGAGGAAGGGAGTGGTTTTTTGGTCACAAAACGATGTATCAAAGGGGTATATCGTCACATCAAATGAGTCTTTAAGTGGTTGAATAATTCATTTTTGAGTAAAATCAAGTGAAAATTACCATGAGCAAATTGACAAATTACGAAATTCACTCACAGACTCACAGTATTACTTTAGAGTTTAAGGGGTTTAGGCGAAGCTATGCAGTTGTAATGAGAGATTCCTATTCAACCTGAGACTTTCTTGTGTGTGTTTCTATAGAGAGAGAGAGACAAATTATACACAGAAATCCCTCATGACACAGTGCGTTGCTCCACCATTTAAGAGCAAAGATGGCAGAGCTGTGTAGGCATCATAGGAGATTCCTATCTAATTTCTCTCTCTCTCCTCTCTCTCTCTCTCTCTCTCTCTCCTCTCTCTCTCTCTCTCTCTCTCTCTTCTCTTTCTCTCTCTCTCTCTCTCTCTCTCTCTCTCTCTCTCTCTCTCTCTCTCTAAATAAATAGAAAAAAGTCTCAAAGTTGATAGGAATCTCATCGTACCTGGGTAGCTCCACTATTACGCCTTAAACTTTAAAGTCATTTTGTGAGTCTGTGAGTGAATTTCATGATTTTTAATTATACTCTCAAAGTCATTTTTGATGGATTTTACGCAAGTATTAACTATTCAACTGCACACAGCAAAAGTTAGCAGGAGTCCCATTCTTATTTTTTTACAGTGTAACCTTAATTATCCAGACATTGACTATCCGGACGCTCAATTATCTGGATGGGGTCCGGAAATGGTTTTCAAAACTCGAATGAGAGAAACCGGGGAAAACCTTACTGAACCGCGATCGGGAAATATGTCTCGATCGGTCGTAGCATTTTTCACGTTATTTGGAATTTTTTTCCCCCGGAATTGGAACATCCAGATATTTTGGTATCTGAATGGTACCTGGTCCAGACCTGTCCGGATAATTGAGGTTACACTGTAGTTTCATGTTTTCTGCATAACACCTAAACATTTATTTCATTAAACAGATATTGGTGCTGCCAGAAGGAGAAAGATTGATGATGGTGATGATGAAAATATTGCCAAAAATGCTGTAAAACCATCATTGGAAGTTTTTAAAATGTATCAGTCATCAAGAGGGGGCGGTAGAACTTTGAATAGAAGCTTAAGTCCACCTAGGAGACCGGCTCGCGACGTTAGTACGGATGAGTTTGAAGAAGAGTTTACCAATGACAGTGACTCCATCGAATTAAACATGTAAGTGGCTGCTACTATTACATTCATAATCATTGAATGCCTCTCACCGGCGGCTCGTGGAGGTGAGGCGACGAAAATGAGAGGTGTACAGGATGTTTTTTGAAATGCTCTTCACATAATTTTTTTTGAAAATTTCATGTTTCATTCATACTTTTTGGACTATTGAAACAAAGGATGATGGAATAATAACCATTTCAACCTATATATGTTATTTTTTTAATTTTTTTCTTTCTCCAATTTAAAAAAATGTGAGGCGATGGCTCCCTGTCGCCTCACTTGCCTCACCTGGCGAGCCGCCACTGATGCCTCCTACTTACCAGAGTCGGGCAAATGGGACTCGAGCACTGAGGTTGAACTTCCGTGTTCTTTTAGTGTTTGATCAGACTCTCTGAGTACATTTTGTATAGGATTGTACTCTGAATTCAAAAAGTTTTGAAGTCTTACTGAAGAGTCTCATTAATCAAGTCTTACTAAACGTCACATAATTCTAATTTATTCTAAGATTTAAAAATTGAAATAATGGCTTGTCAGTTGCGGTACCTTCCTTCTTCGTGACAATTTGCACGCTATGCAAGTTTGAACTTGACCTTCTCAGAGAAGCGCTCCTAGGAATGCAATAATAAAGTGGCAAGAGATCCATCCGACCCCGCGTCAGAAATCTAGAAATTTTGCCTTTATGATTCTCAACTTTGTCATCTATCAATCAGTCAAGGAAAAAGAAAATTGCCACATTGGTGTAAAAAAAAAAAAAAAACTGATTAATCAGACCTGTGGGGGAAAACTCCAAAAAGCTTGATTTTAGAGGTACTTTCGAAAACTGCCCCAAAAATTTATCAATGGGCATGTAAAATTTGTTTTCTCAGTTTTGCTGTAGAACGGACTTGTATAAACCATCCAAACAGTTTTCAGTTCTCTGGCACTTAAATGTTACTTTTCTCCTATTTCAGCTCTGAAAATACTTTGCCTGATGAGGAACTTGATTTTAAGGCTGAGAAAACGCAAGTCATAAGAAACCCGAGTTTTATTGTTACCATGAACAATCTAGACCCAGTGATCAAAGCTCGTGCAGAGTCTGAAGAGAACAAGGCTGTGAATGTGAATAGAGTTAAACCTCAAAGGATTCTTATTAATTCTGATCGATTAGATGATTCAAGTAATGAGTCCAGTTTACCAATAGTTCATAAGGCAGTGTCTCCTGTAATTATCTCGGTATCACCATCATCTCCAGAAAGTAATGACGACACAAATCTAAAAAGGAGTGTTTCACCATCCGCAAACAGCACACCTGTCGTCACTAGCTCATTGCCATCTAAAGTAACTAATAAAGTGGCAGATATTTGCAAATTTTGGCCCAACTGCCTCGCAGGAGAGAAGTGCCCTTTTGTACATATCACAACAACTTGTGTGTAAGTATCCTCCGTTTTTTTATTTAAAAAACGTTCTTTTTTTTCTATAATTTTTTTTCTTTTACTTGGAAACCATCTGAATATGTTCTACTCAAGATTACAAAAGTAGGTGGTCTAGTATTTGGGTGCAATTAGGCTCTTGCTAATTATTGCTGTATGTAATTGAATAGTTGATTATTGAATAAAAACCAGTGAAAATGACGATGAGTCTTCTAAAAAATCATGAAATTCACTCATAGACTCGCAACGATGAGAGATTCCTTTCTAATTTGAGGCTTTCCTCTGTGTATTTTTATATAGACAGGGACAAATCAAATAGGAATCTCCGATAATATCGGCATAGCTCCGCCGTTGTTGCTCTTGAATGGTGAAGCTAAGCTGAAGTCATGGGGGATTTCTATCTAATTTCTTACTCTCTCTGTAGAAACAAGCAGAGGAAATCCTCAACTTCGCTAGGAATCTCCAATGGTATCTTTGTAGCTCCGCAATTACGCCTTAAACTTTAAAAGTTATTTTTTGAGTGTGAGCGAATTTTATAATTTTTTATGTACTCATCGTAATTTTTGCTGGATTTTACTCAAGAATCAACTATTCAATCGCATATAGCGAAAGTTAGCAATAGCCTCATTTAGAGAATGAAGAGAAAAACCTCCTTAAGGTGGCCTTGGCTTGAGAATTCCTTGAGATTTTCCCATTTAAAATAAAGTATTAGGAATGAGGAGCGGCGAGATTGGGAATGACAAATTAAGCGTTTGGGAGCCACTTTTCCAAGGTAGCTAATGATCTACCTTGGAAAAGTGGCTCCAAAACGCTTCTTTTGTCGCTTCTAATCTCGTCGCTCCTGATTCCTCATACCTTGTATAAATGGGAAAATCTCAGGGTATTCTCAAGCCAAGGTCATCTCAAGGAGGTTTTTTTGTTCAGTCCTAGGCTTGCACCGCAATTGTTGCGGGACGTGGCTAATCCGCGAAATCTGGATGCCCCCACTGCCCAGTCACTTTGTGATACTCCTAGTCTTTTCTGTCTTCTCTTCAAAGCTTTCTAGAACAAAGCTAATAGATATATAAGATGTTCGTAAATTTTTATGATTTTGAGCTGACTTAGGCACCCAATCATTTCCAAGAGAGAAGGCTACGGAGCAGTGAGCTGATCATGTTGCAATCCTGATGAGAATGCCACAGCTAGACTGTTCTTTGAACTAAAAGCATTTATAAATCATTAACAATTTTCTCCTCTTGCTGCTGTATCCTCTACACTGTACCTCTCTCAGTAAAAAATGATTATGCATTCAAGTATTTACTTACATCTCTAATTTGTGTCTTCCGCAATTTTTTCTCCTTCTTGTAAACAAAAAGGGTTGAAAACTAGCTTGTATTACTGTCATGCCAAGATTTTGTAGGTAGGTATTATTTTGTTGAAAATTTCAATGTATGTCATTTCTTCCTTTTTTTGTGTTTCAGTAATTTTCCTAATTGTAAGTTTGGTAATCGGTGCTTGTATTCCCATCCCAAATGCAAATTCTTAAGTGCCTGTGTCCGCAAAAATTGTCCGTACTCACACCCTACAGCAAGTAAGAACTCAATTTTTTTCTCTGTAGTTTTAGGAATTGTAACAACCTTTAAGTGAAAGTCTAGAGAGATTAATAGATTATCGTATTTTTCTCTCTGAAACTTTCCCATCAATTAAATGTGTAACTACTCAAGAGCCATAAGATGTGCTGCAATGCAAGTGGCATCTTTGGAATAAGGGCCCAGGACTCCATTGGTCCATTTCCAGAGATATGATTTTCGGACTTCTGGGAGTCTAAAATTTAGTCCTACAAAGTTTCACGTCAATTTGAACATCCTGGCAGGATTTACTGAATATCTTTGGAAAAAGGGCCCATAAACTGTTATTGTAATTTGCCCGCCGAGACATAATTTGATAAACCTTTTGATCCATACCCACAATTCTCTTCCTCATATAATATTCTAACTCACTCTTGATTGTTTTTTGCTCAAAAGTTTCGTACTTTCCCTGTAGCTGTAAATTAAATCCTCTTTCACATTTTTTGCAAAATAGCAAGTAGGCTCATGGGCCCTTTTTGCGGAGACGCCATCAATTACTTTATCAAGTTTTTACTTGCTCTGCCGAACTCATTCGAGTTTGTGATGTATTGATATATTGCTCATGGCAGTTTATTCTGCTGAAATTTTCTCAAGATGAGAATTAACTGTTCCTCTAAATGGTGAATGGATCCTGTATATCCTCTTTTGTTCTTACGATTTTGCAAATGTGCTCTCAATTATTCTGAACTACAGCAATTCTCGTAAAAACATGCGGGGTGGGTGACCTAAAATAGTTGGAAAAGTATTAAAATATTTTGTGAAGTGATGATATTGGATGTAAAAAATTTACCTGGTTAGGAACAATCTTAATCCTGAACTGCTTATCACTAATCTCGGAAGAAAATCTTGGTCTGTTTCTTTTTTGGTTATTCTAATTTTAAGGATTATCACGTAGATTTGATAAAAAATGTCTATGCGACTAAGGTGATCTCAGGCAAAACTTTTCCAGATTTCAATCTGATGGATAGCGCCACTAGTCACGCTAAGAGAAAGTCTTGTTTTTGGCAATGTAAATTGAAATCAAAGAATACGCAAAATCCAAAAACATTGGCACTTGTGTAATTTTGTATGGATTTTTTGAGCCTGAACAGAGCAATATTGGTGGAGAATTAAAGCTGTATTATAGAAAATTCATTCCGCCATAAGCTTAGTGAGTGCGAGTGGTACTTGATACTATGTCTATCTGCCTCGCTCACACTCATTGAGGCATATGGGAATTTTTGTATTTCCAATATCCCGGCTTTATTTGTGAGTATTTTAGCTTGAAACTTTCAGGGAATCTTCTTGGAGTATGCTGCAAGAGTGCAAATGCTGAAGCGTACTTTTCAATCGGATTTGACTTTCTTATTCCAAATCCAAGATGGCGGAGTGGAAGTGAAAGCGCAACTCGAGGACGGTTTAGCAGAGAATGGATTGCAAATGGCCGACTTGGAAAGTGCTCGTGAGCACATTCCACCTTCCAGTTCCAATATTATTGCGTCATATCCGGAAACGGGCCAAGTGGATTTGGACTACTCGAGGACGAATATTCAAAATCCGCCGTGGAAAGTGGAATTATTCCGAGTCAAATCCGATTGAAAAGGACGCTTCTGATGTTCCTTAAATGTGTGCTTTTTGCACTTTTTTTTTATATTAATCAATTTTAGACAAAAACTGTTGACTTGTTAAGCAGTGCGACATGGTGCCTACGATTGGAACTAATTGACCCTGCAATCACCTTAAGTAATAATTATTATCCTCAGTTTAAAATTTCCTCCACGATATTTTCTAATTTGTTTTTGATTTCATTTCATCAAATGACTTTAAAATTCTTTAATTTTTGTTTCTTGGTAATTTCAAGAGTCAAGCTGATTATCATGGAAATACCTCTCATCAAAATGTTATCTTTTTATGTTGTTTGTTTCAGGTTTACCCTTATCAATTCCATCACTTAGCAATCAAATGTGTAAATTTTACCCACAGTGCACAAATATTTCCTGTTCTTTTTTTCACCCTAAGGCAAGTACATACAGTTGAATTCATTGGATGATTTAAATATGGATCCTAATTTTTCTCCTGCCACCCCTTGTTTCTTGTTTGTCCTCCCCCTCCTCTCCCCTCCCCTCCCCCTCTCCTCCCTAGCTACACTGAAAGCAAGTTTTTCTGTCAATCAGTAACTACACTCATGGGAAAGTTTTCAACTGGAGTTATCAAAATTATGTTAGGCTCAAACAGAGTTCAGATGCCTACAGATCCATTTTAGTTTTATCTTTTTCCAAATTCTAAGTATGTAAATATTTTGGTCTCAACGATTTTGCCAAGCAATTTTTCCAGTTCTAGGTAGGAGGTCAGAGAACCTCAGAAAGCCTCATGTTTTAGCTCTCACATTTTGTTATAAACTGTCAACAATTTTGAAACAACGAATTTCTTTTGGAACAGTCAAAATCAATCATCTTGGCTTGAAAATTCTAGGATGAGTCCAAATTAGCGTATCAAATTGCTCAAAAGCTCTCAAAAGTCTCAGATTACAAAACGCAGCCTCGAGAATACAATAAAATTTAGGATCTGGTATCATCTCTTTCTCAAGCTCTAATGGGACTTTTAGGACTTCTGATCACTTTTCACCATAAATACAGACTCAGCTAATAGTTTTCGTACCAAAATTGTTGATTTAGTCTGTTGCGTAAGAAAATCACGAATTCAAAATTTTCGAAGAGTTGAAGAAAAAATTTGGGCCCAAAATACAGGTGTCAGTAAATTTTCTTTGACAGGGGTATTCATTTTTTTGAAGAACTTGTTTTTAAAGTATTTTAGGCTCTTAGTTTCTTATAAGTGTTTTTTTTTTGTGGCTAATTTTTGAAAATGGGTCAAAATCAAACTTTGACCTTTAATATCTCGACCTGGAAACACGATAAAAAGTGTTTGCTTTGAACTTTGCTACTAGTCTATCACTACCACTACTACTGCTACCTTTAATTTTATTTTGTTTTGGTTGTTTTCTTTAATTTGTTCTATGGTTCTCCATTGTTTTTCAAATTTTACATTTTCTTTTCATTTTCTCTTCTACAGCCCTGTAAATTTGGAGCAAATTGTGTAACCAAAGATTGTGTCTTTGCGCATTCCAATTCATTTTCTGGAAACAAATTCAAGTGGTCTAAATCATCGAATGGTCAGCCGCTGTCTTTCATCCTGTAATCCTACATTCTTGGACGTAATCAGTTCCCAGTTAAGGTTCCCTCCTGCTCCACCACTCATTGAACCGCAAGTCTTAAATTTAGTCTTTAATAATTTTCTTTTAACCAGTCGAGCCAGACTTGACAAAGGCCCTGTATCATGATTCTTCTCATCTGTATTTATATTTCAGAATTTCATTTGTTTGTTCTACTGTATTCATTTTTCTTGAAAGTGGGCCAAATTAGTAGGAAATCCCTGCCAGCACTGTGTTTGAAATAGTTTTTGTAGATTTTGTGTAAATATTAAATAGCAATTAATAAAGTTTTAAATGATGATCAATCAGTCAGTTTTTATGCACAGTTTTTTGTTCTTTCCACATTCATTGGATCCCATGGTAATATTTTCTGTCCCTTTACCCTCTTTCCTTTAAATGCAGCAGGCCGATCATTTACTTTATCGTTAAACCAATCGTTAAAACTGTCTACGAGTGGTGCTTTTGGTCAAAAATTGTAAAACTTGGCTGTTGCTATGGTAATCATAGTTAAGAGTCTCGTTTTATAAAGGATATTCATGAGTAACCTTTAGAAAACGGACACTATAACGATGGTTACCATAGCAACGGCCAAGTTTTACAATATTCGACCAATAGCATCACTCGTAGACAATCTTAACGATCGGTTTAAGGATGAAGTAAATGATTGGCCGGCAGGTCTGTTGTTTGCAGTCAAACAGATTGCTTTTTTAACAATGTATTCAAATACAATCTACTCGTTTTTTTTTGTTTTCTTTTTTTTGTGTGAAAAGGTCATCGTTTTTCTGAGATAGAATGAAGGTGATTTCTTATCATTTTTCAACCGTAAGGGTGATATTTTTGCCTGGGTGTTGCCTGATTTTCGTATTCAAAAAGGTCATCACTTTTCAGATCAAAGGGCGAGAATTCCATCTTGGACTTCACCAGAGCTGGGAGATTTGGCAAAAAAAAAAATATGCACGCTTCACATTCTAATCATTTGGGAAATTTGTATCTGTAAATCTAGCAGCTCTGGATTTCACCCAGCCTCAGAATTCACTGTTTGCAGCCATCTAAAATCGTTTCTTTTAGGAAGAAGAATAAATGATACTACTCCAAAAAAGAAACAATTAAAAAAAAAAAATAGTAGAATAAAATAATAGAAGATGCACGCATTGAAATAGATCAATTTTTATTCAACAAAGAAATTTCTTTCTTTCCTTACCTAAAGTTTTATTTACATTTACAAATGCATAGTTTTTGATGTAATTGCAAAGGTTCTTACACTATTTACAAGAGTTTTATAAAAAAAAAAATTCAAAAATAACAAGATGGAATTTTAAAAATACACCTATGACTTTTCCTGTCATAAAAATTAAATTAATCACTTCATAAGTAATTATCTAAACAACTTACTTTCAAAATCAAGACCGGTAGGTGTGTTCATTAACATAAATAAATTATGTAAGTAGGTAATTGTTCGCAGACCTTTAAAAGGTTAGTACGTTTTCAGAATTTTTGTTCTCCTTTGGATGTTAAATTGAACTAATTTTTCCATTTATTTAACCATAGTACGTACAGCGGATTTCTTAAAACCCTTAGAAGAAAATGCCTTGTAGTGACACAGAAGTAAATAATGAATGAGCCAGTGGTACACAATACATAATGGAGCTTTTGCTAACTTTTGCTAACTACTTATCGCTATTTGTGATTGAATAGTTAATTCTTGCATAAAAACCAACGAAAATGAAGTTGAGTATACTGAAAAGTCACGAGATTCACTCAGAGGCTCACAAAATGACTTTAAAGTTTAAGACAAAATAGTGGACCTACGTAGGTACATTGAGAGATTCCTATCTAATCTGAGACTTTCCTCTGTATGTGTTTCCATAGAGAGAGAGAGAGATAAATTAGATGAGAATCTTCTATGATACCTGTATAGCTCCGCCATCTTTGCTCTTAAATGGCGGAGCTACGCTGGTGTCATGGGGGATTCCTGTCTAATTTTTCACTCTCACAATAGCAACGCATAGAAGAAAGCCTCAAATTAGATAATAATCTCACATTGTACCTGCGTAGCTGTGCCATTATGTGTGATATTTCAAAGTAAATTTTGTGAGTCTGTGAGTGAATTTTGTAATTTTTAAATGCTCATTGCAATTTCCTCTAAATTTTACTCAAGAAACAACTATTCGATTGCTTGAAGCAAAAGTAAGCAAAAGCTCAATTCTTAAAAGAAAAGAATGCTTAGAAATTTATGGAAATTCCAAAGCAACCCTAAAACTAAAATACCCTCAAGGGCCACAAACTATTGATCCTATTCCAATGATAATTCTGGATTCTCCTAATTAAACAATTTCTTTTCTTTGCTAATCAGAAAGAAAGAAAAAAAAAATAATGTGATTTTTGTGTGAGCATTTTATTTTCTATCATGCACAAGATTTAACCATAGCACGAAGCAAGTTGAAATCAAAGTTACTTAGTAAACAAAAGTGGTTTAAATTAGTGGAATAATTTATAATTCGGTACACCAAATTGACCAAATCCTTGCTCTCAAGAGTTAGAGCAATATTTTCAAAACTTGACTTTTTTTTTCATGTCAATTATCGCTAAAGATGGTTTTCAGCTTGTTCGGGAAACATTCAAAGTTCAAATCCGAGCAAAAAAATGGAGAAAACAGGAACAAAATTGAAGTGGCTCCTCCCTCAATTCAATGAAATTTTTAAAAATTTATATTTTAAAGGATGCGATCAGATCTATATTTAATGGTTTTGGTTGCCAATGGAACAGCATTTATAATAACCCCAATCACAAATTCATAGCAGATTGCACTTAATGTTGATATATTTCTAATACATCTATTTCCTTGAAAATAAATAAATGTGCATTATTGCCATATTGTGCGGAAATATCTTCAAGTTAGAAAGTGATTTAAGTGAGCAATTTGATGATCCTTCTACACAATCTAGCAACCATGTGACTGTATGAACATCTATGTATTATATTTTGATCAGTGAACTATATTAAAATAAGATTTAATGATTCTTCCAACATAAGATATAGCTGAAAATGATTTTCGTGAGCTCAACCTTTGTCGTAAAAATATGTAGAGGGTAATCTTAAATATCAAAAAGATTGCTATCAAAGCAATTAAATCAGTCCAGTAATCCACGTCTTCCATTCCTACTTCTTTTAGGAGAGCTCGGGGCTCTCTTAGCTCGCAGACCATTTCTTCTTTCGGGCACATCATTTTCGGTCGATCATCACCATATATGGCCATTGTGAGACCTTCTAGACCATATCGAAGGTAGCTGAAGTACATGGCTAATCTTATCAGGATTGGGATGTGGTCACTGTCTCCAAGACCGTAAGCTGCGAGTAACATCAAGGGGACAGACAGACATGGACCCACAAACACACTGTTCTGTAAAATCAAACCAAAATTGCGTATTTATTATCAATGTGTTTTTTTGTTTTTGTTTTTTTGTTTTTTGTTTTTTTTTAAGCAAGAAGTGTATAGAGTTATTAAGAGAGTGCATTATTGATTGTAAATCATAGAGAGAAGAGCTATACAAGTACAAGCAGAGCCGTAAGTCCTGCGTCTACGATTCGACGCAACCCCCATTACATGTACAATTAATGCTCTCTTATCTTTCTTTTCTTTTGTTATTTCAAGACTGAACGAGGTTCCGGCTACATGTAGTGCGGGTTGCGTCGAATCGTCAACGCAAGACTAATAGCTCTGCTTGTACAAAGAGAGTTGAGGAGGAAGAATTGAGAGAAGAGTTTCACTGTTGAAAAGAGAGTTGAGAGAGAAAGAGAAAAAAAATAATGAAGTTACACACGTGTACAAAGAATTGAAGGAAAGCAAAGAGAGTGGTGTAATATTCTAAAATATGATGACAATTTTACATGAGAGAGTGGGGAAAAAAAAAGTCTCAAGCTTTCCACCTCCCTGTGTGTTCTAGGTACTTCCTTCCCATTTTTAAGAGTGTCAGGCAGGTCGCCGCATCTCTCTTCTTTTCCCATCCTTGTTTCGATCTAATCGGGTATAGTGGCAATTTTCAAGAGCTTCGTTTTTTAATATTTTTTCATTGAGATATGATCGACACTTCTCAAAGTATCTTTGATATTTTGCCTGTTTAATTCTATGAGCCAAAAACCATTCAAATTGGCTCAGTGAGGAAATAAAAAAATCCACTAAAACCAATTCCTTACCTCTTCGACGGGTAAAGAGCTGCCACTGTACCACAGCTTTATGTTTACATTCTACATTCATATTGGTTTCAGTAATTTCGACTTCCTAACTGAGCCAATTTGGCCGGCTTTGGGCTTATAAAATCACGCTGAAAATTAACTACGTGTTATAGACGCCTTCTAATCATAATTTGCACAGTATTCTTAGTTGAATGATGTCTCTAGGATTGATTTGTGGTGCCATCTCTCATCCTGAATTCTCAACTCGACTCGGATTCATCTTAAAGCAGATCATTGGAAAATAAAAGCAGATACTAAAAATATAATAATATAGACTTCCAGATGATACTTACAACTATACTCAGCCTGGCTGAGATAGCCAAACCCATACTTTCAGAAATGATGGCTATGAGGTAGCAAATGGCTGCAAATTTTAAAGCACGTGACCACTCCATAGGTTGGTCCGTCAGGCAATAAGTTAAGAGTATGTAAACAGTTGACAGCATAACCTGAAAACAAAAGAAGAGTTTTAGAAATTGAGTAGTAATTTGGTAAAAGGGCGCATGAAGAAATTTATTGTTTTGAGAAGAAAGCAATCGGAAGTTTGATGGCTTATATTTTCAAAAGAAAGAAAATAAATTTTTTTGAGAGACTAAAAGTAGTTTTGAAGAGCAAATATGTAATGCTAATTGAGCAAAATTTCAGAGGTCAACCTCGTCTGGGCGTGAATGTCAGATCGTTTTGTTGAACAGTTTATATGCCCTTACATTGAAAATTGAATTTTTTTAACAGTTCAATGATCTGAAATCTTGGATTTTTGAAGCCTAAGATAGGGTAGAAAAAAAAAAAAAAATATTTGAATCGATTTTAACACTGTTTAGATTTGACTACACAATTTAGTTGGATGCTGAAAGTTTTAGAAGGCGTAATAAAGAGAACTTACTTGCAAAGGAATCCTTGCAAAAATGAGTGCAAAAAAGTATGCATTCAAGCTGTACCATCGATTGAAATACTCCCGTTTCAGTAACTGAACCTCTTGCGGAACTGAAAGAATGTAAAAATGCACAGATGAATAAAATTGAGATAGTGCCAGTTTGATCAATATCTGTTTTCTAGTAGAAATAAAGGCTGAGAAAGCAAGTTTTCCAACATCATACATCTTCACTCTGTGTGAATCATAGTCACACTCAAGTCACTTGGTTTTGTTTCTTTTTTTTGTTTTGTTTTTGTTTTTTTAGAGAAGGATCCGTGAGTTCAAAAGCGGGGGGGGGGGCTTCAAAAAATGAGACCACTTTCTTTATTTCATTTATTTGCTTCTCACTTTTCTTGAGCGCTTATCCGTATTGAAGTGGGGTGACTTACGGTGTTACAACCCTTGTTTTTCCAGTTTTTTCAACCCTTTTCGAGAAGAGTAGGGGGCTTGAGACCCTGAAGCCCCCCCTCCCCATGGAAATTAGGTATCTTACTTAGGTAATAAGTCACTACTAGATTATGAAATGATAAATTTAACTCACAGTGCAGTAGAACAGGAAGCATGGGAATGTACATAAAAACTATGATAGTCACAAAACAGAACCCAAAATTGAAAATAGTCTTAGATCCATCATTTCCCATCTGGAAGAACATGCCTCCAATAATCAGACTCACGAAGAAGAACATCACAGCTTTCAGCATTAGGTAACTCTGTTGGAAACAAACGTTAGTAATAAGGTGAAAAGGTTATAGTGGTCTTCAAATTATAATAGCCTCTAGAGTCAAGAGTCATCAGTGTCATCACTCATCAAAATTATTTTTAATTTTTTGCAATACGTACAATGCAGGAAAAATTAAGATATAGATCACTTTGCCTCATTATACTTGACAATGGACTAGTTTCGAGCTTTAGAAAGCTTCCGAAAAATGTGAAAGTGAGCGATTCTCGGGTAATAGGTGCTTGAGAGGTCCAAATGCGAATCTCGGAAATATGCACCTGGATCCTGCTCAAAGAGCAATTCGTGAAGTGGACCGGAGAGCAATTCTCGAATCGCCAACGGGACTTCTCTAGGGATCCAATCCGTGCATTTATGCCTGTCAGCTGTTCCGAGAAACTGCAGACCGCAAACTGAAAAAAACTTTTCGTTCAAGCTCAAAGTTTCAAAGAGAGCTAAAAGATGGGTTTCGCCGACATCCTCATTGAACCCCCCCTCCCCCTCCCCCTCCCCCCTCTCTCTCTCTCTCTCCGACGCAACCTTGCTGCTGAATATGAAAACTACTATGACTACTTGATCAATGGTAGAAATGGAACAAAAAGAAAACACAGGGGCGGATTTACATCTCTTGAGGCCCTACAAATTCGAGGTCCTTCTCTTAAATTCGAGGCCCCTAGAAGGAGAGTAAGATGCCTCGGGGGTCTGGGGCACATCCCGAGAAAGAAGGGGGGTTCGGGGGTCCTCCCTCTGTAATATTTTCAAAGAAAAAATGCATTCAAAACTGAGTTTTAAACTGTTTTATCAGCAAAGTTATTTTTTAATCCTTCTGCTTCGCCTTCTTTTTCTTTTTCTCTTTATCTTCTCTTCGTCCTTCCTTCATGAAAAGAGGTCCTACGCAGTTGCGTATTTTTCGTGATGGTAAATCTGCCCCAGGCTCTCTGCCCCAGCATAGTTTGGCTTGAAATCAATGCTTAGCAGTGCATCATCAACAGTGGCGGCTTGTGCAATTTGGCAACCTTGCTTTTTTGCCTTTTAAACCGATGCTAAAGTATCGATATATTGGGAGTGCAGTTGCACCTCCTGAAGATCGATTTTTCTGCATAGGTTTAAGTGGAGATAATACGTTGTTGCCACATTGCACGAGCCGCAACTGAATTCATCAAGAGACTTCAATGCGCGGGTAAAAAAAAGGAGGAAATATGATCCGTGCTCGTCACATATGTAAGAACGTTTACAGATGTATAATGTGTAGGTATATTGTATATGCTCACAGTCAGATGAACCGCAGATTCAGTATTCTGCGTCCCTGGGCGGTTCAGTATTTGACCTGAATGTCCCGAGGTGAGAAATTTTCGTACCTAATAAGTTTTCATCAAATTTTCGTGCGCATTTTACTGGGTATACATAAGTCTGTCTAACTTTTGACCGAGTTGAGATAGAAAGTTGCGGTTTGCGCTAATGTTCATCATTTTGAAAGAAGAATGGTGTGGGAGGGGGGGGGGCTGACAACAGTAACAACCCCCCCCCCCGTATTCAAATGTTTAAGGACACACACACACACACACACACACACACACACGCAGATGAGCGCTTAACCCTTTATGGACCAAGCCCGTGTATACTCGATTTTCTTCTCTAGTCTATTTCACATTGTTAAAGTCTTTATTCCAAAAAAAACGCAAGTGTCGATTAATACGCTTATAAGATAAGGTTTCTTCGGGCCCCTTCAATGTATCGTATCGGCAATTCCAACTCCCCCAAGTACGAACAGTTAACTACCTTCCCTGTGTAAACAAAAGCTTGGCGTTCTTTTGAACTAACCTGGCCCTTAGAGGGTTAAATGTTTAAACCTTCTTAACTGAAAGCAACTTGGATAGGAGGGTATTTATTTATACACGGAGATAGCATTTTTAAATGCTCCCTGGAAACCGGGCTGCAGACTCTTTCATTTCAAGCCACAGTTTCTACAACTGTTTTTCTCGCAATAGACGTGGGGGAGGGCTTTTGGAGCTTGAACACCCCCCCCCCCCCATCTCAAGCCAAATTCACACTACACCGATGTATCAATAGATCTTGGTCTAGATATTTCGTGTTGAAAATGAGGGCTGTGATGCATGTCATGTCGAGTTTTGAGGGAAAACGACCTCCGGAAAATTGTGACGCGAGAACAATTACTATCTGTATAGGTGTACTGCGTACTGATTGTGAGTAGGTAAGGTGCACTGCGCTTCTTTGGACTTACCATGTTTCTCCGATGTTGCAAGAACATCCTGCGGAGGAGGATCAAGAACTGGCTCCAACTCGAGCTGTCGAAATCATATAAATGTTTCGGATGCGTCTCGTAGCTCTTTCTTGATATCTTCTCGTCTCTTCCTGCAAAATAATTGACATCATCAACACAACCGGTCATAATGAATGTGAGTCAAAGAAATCACAGAGGACAGCAGACAAACAGTAACGCTGACCATGCACATCTCATTTCAGGTGTTTTCATGTCCTTTTCACAATCTCCTCAGTTTTCAACACTATTCACTTCCAAGGAAAAGTTGTTAAAATACATTTTTTTAGAAAGAGACTTGACTGACTAAATTTTTTTTTTTTACATCTGTTCAATCATTTCAATTTTTCTCATTACATGGAAGAAAGAAAAAAGCAGAGGAAAAAAAAAATCATTCCGTGTAGGAATAAGATTTGAATTTCCAACTGCCTTTAAAATAAGCACACTTGTATTTATCAGTTTAATACTATAGCTATAGGTATTCGTGTACGATAACTCGACAGATCGAACTATTAATCAGAACCGATTAAATGTTCCTACAGACATGCAATAATCATATATACCTGCGAGCCGATGGGTTATGGAGGAACTAATGTTTTCTTGATTCCATCTGAAGCATCTACCATTGTCGACAGTTTTCGACAGCTTGTCCGTGAAGTTGCCGTACTCACCGCTTGATACTTCAACCACTTGAAGAATAGAAAAAAGAAAAACATTAGACAAACATAGGTATTTCTTTTTATTCAAGCAATTCATTCCTCAAAAAATCTAGCTTTCGTATTATGTTCTCAAATTGCGAAATCGACAAAGCTAATTTTCGTTTAATATTAGTTTTATTTGTTTATTTTTCTTTCCAATCTTCTCAGACGAATTACCATAAAAAGAAAAACTTATTCATTCAGAACGCATCAAAACACGTTTTAAGAAGCGTGAATTGTCAACTTTTTCCAGGGGTGTCCCCCCTGACCCTCCATAGGGGTAGGTAAAGTTTGTCTGTAGGCCCAAATTTTCTATGGGCGCAACTGTTGAAGCTTCCTGTTGAGGTAGATGATGTGTTGAAAACGTCTAAATCTCCATTATATCCGTCGTTTTGTTTTCAATGAGGTTGCACAAGTTACCTCCTAGGCTACTATAGGTAATGAAAAGCAATCCTTGGATGTGGCAAACGTTCGATTTTGAGGGAGAGGATGAGCACTTTGGAAACTGTAGGTAATTTTTAGAAATAATTAAACCTCTCATGCAACTCCTGCAAGACATTCAACAGAGCAATCGAACGCTTTTGACAGCGGCGGTCTGTGTAATCTGAAAACGTTGTGGAACGTGTCCATTTAAACCCATGTAAAATATCGATTCGAGGGAGTGCAGAGTGCAACCCTAATACGTCGACTTTTTTCATGACTTTAAATGGACCAATTGCAACGTTGCCAGATTGCACGGATGCACGCGCAACCACTGCACTGGCTTTTGAACAGAATCAATATTGCGTAAGAGGATAACGTAGTTAGGACGTTGATAATAAATGCTTATCGACCGTATTGCGTGTACAATTGACAAATTGAATTATTTCACCAGTTTTTTTACTCAGATTTTGGTTCAGGTTGGCTGCCTACCCTGGTAAAAGTTTTTCATTGGTGACCAATGTAATTTCATTGGTCACCAATGAAAAATTCATTGGTCACTGGAGAATTGGAACCGTTTTATTGGTCACCAATGAAAAACTTTTACCAGGGCTGCAATAGGTACGTATTGCATAATTACAGGTAGTATGGGCAGATCCAGCAATTTGGCAACTGTGGATTCTTCCCATTTGAATGTATGAGAAACAATCGATTAGAAACTGGGCCGTGGCCGTGGCCCCCTCAAGAATCGATTATTTCTCATACATTCAAATAGATAGAATCCACAGTTGCCAAATTGCGGGCTCCGCCCATGACAGGGTTAGCCTACCCCTAACTGAGCAAAAATCTATGGGGCGTCGACTAACTATGTACCTATAATTTGCCGACTGTACTGTACACAATGTACCTACCTACAGTCCTACACCCCCTTCCCTCCCACATGCCAAATCCAAAGATGTCTGTATGTCTGCCCGTTGACTGTGAAAATTACCTCAATGAAGTTGATATTTTTCCTGCACCTCATCCCAATGAAGATCTGTTAATCTTTATAATTTTGCTTTCTATCAATAAAATGCAGAAACGCTGCACCACAAGCAGAGGCGGACTGGCCCCCAAATTCGGACCGGGAAACCAACTTTGGACCGGCCCATATGAGGGGTGTCGGGGGACACCCCTTACCTATGGAGAGGGGGTTTGGGGGGGGTTGCCCCCGAGAAAATTTTGGTATTTTCACGGTCAAAAACAACAATTTGAAGCATGTTTGGGCCATCAATTTCATTATTATACAGCCGGGTGTACCAGACCACCCGGATCAGGCATTTTTTTAGAAAACTACTGGACCAAATGGTTTGAAACAAAAAAGTCAGACAGGGAATCAACCCCAACTTTTTCATTTTCGATATTTTCAAAAGCCCCCGACAGCCCCTTGGGGCCCATTTGGAGGGGGGGGGGGTTCAAACACATTTTTCAAGTTTTCTAGTATAAGTTTCCAATAATGATATAAAAATTAGTTTAGATTCTTCAAGTAGAGACAATTGCCGACATTTTTGCTCCTATAAACTTTTTCCAAAAACCAAAATTTTTGAGCTATGGGAGCTTTTTGGAAATTTTTGAATAGGCCCTTGTGACCACCCTGTCGTGAAATTCTCACAAATATTGACAGATTCTGAAAGAGTAGACCAAGACCTTTCGATTGATGTGCCTCATGTTACCCCCTTCACTGCGCATTTTTTTTCTTTTTTGACGAAACATGAATTTTTCAATTCATCTAGTCACCCTAATAGTGGGAAAAATAGTAAAAAAAATCATTGTTGTTTCTTGATCTATATGCTCAAAAACGTAATTTTCCGCCATTTTTTCCACATGCTGCGTGACGCATACAAGAAGACGAGATTTTTACATTCTTTTTCAATTAAATGTTGCTTTTTTTGGTATAAAAGAAGAAAAAAAAAAAAAAAAAAAAAAAAATGTTGAAAGGAATTTTAAAATGATTACCGAAAGTTAATTGACAGTTATTATAATGAAAAGTCGTTTTTTGATTCAAGTGACAATTTTGCCAATACAATACTGATTCTGACAATACTGATTTTTCATGATTTGATGTGAGATCCCATACGTAGCGCTCTCTGTTTTCGGGACTGCGAACTTTTTTTCAATCCTTTCATATGTGCCGTAAGTGACCCAACGCGCAGCAACGTCAAGTTAAGATTATACTGGTTGCTAGTGGGTAATAAAGTAATTGTTCCACAGGAGGAACGCTGCGCGATGAAGGGTTAAGTGAAAAAATAAGGTGTTTTTCGCCAAATCAAAATTTTGGGGCTTAAATAGCAAGAACCATGGAATCGAGCCAATTCTGCCATTTAAGCACCAAAATTTTAATTTGGCAAAAACACCTTATTTTTTCAATTAAAGGTTCCATGTGGCAGTGTGGCACATCAATCGAAAGGTCTTGATCTATTCTTTCAGAGTCTGTCAATATTTTTGAGAATTTCACAACAGGGTGGTCACAAGGGCCTATTCAAAATATTTCCAAATTTTTCCTATAGCTCAAATATTGGGGGTTTTTGGAAAGAGTTTATGGGAGAAAAAATGTCGGCAGTCGCCTCTACTTGAAGAATCTAAACTAATTTTTATATCATTATTGGAGACTTTTACTAGAAAACTTGAAAAATGCGTTTGAACCCCCCCCCCCCCCAATGGGCCCCAAGGGGCTATCAGGGGCTTTTGAAAATATCGAAAATGAAAAATTTGGGGTTGTTTCCCTATCTGACTTATATGTTTCAAATCATTTGGTCCAGAAGATTTCGAGAAAAATGCCTGATCCGGGTGGTCTGGTACACCCTGTATGATCGCTGACTCTCTGCGTTTTTGTAGGGTTGAGACTGCCATTTTATCTTAGTGACGATAGCAAAGCTCGCATTATCAGTTTTTAGTTTTTTTTTTTTTTTGGAATATTTTTGTGGTTTTATCGAATGATAGGCCTGGCCCGGCCC
This sequence comes from Trialeurodes vaporariorum, assembly GCA_011764245.1. Lineage (NCBI taxonomy): Eukaryota > Metazoa > Arthropoda > Insecta > Hemiptera > Aleyrodidae > Trialeurodes > Trialeurodes vaporariorum. Next base: position 74,735,205 of record VMOF01000111.1, on the reverse strand, counting down.
TAAAAAATCGAATGAATGATCGGCCCGGTCCGGCCCTAAATAATCGAATGATCGGCCCGGCCCGGCCCTAAAAAATCGAATGACCGGCCCGCAGCCCAAATTTACCAAGTACAAATACATGCCCGGCCTCACTTTTATCTTTTTCTCTCGTTTTTTCCTTCTTTTTTCTTCCTCTCTCTCTTCTTTTTTCCTTTTTTCTTCCCTTCTTCCTTTTTTTCTTCCTTTCTTCCTTTTTTTCTCTCTTTTTTTCTTCTTTTTTTCCCTCTCACGATCCAACCGGCCCTAAAGGGCCGCGGCCCACCGGGAAATTTCCCGGTGTCCCGGTGGGCCAGTCCGCCTCTGACCACAAGGTCGGTTCTCCCCTTTTTTTATTTTTAACCGAGTTATTTGAATTTTTTAGAGTGAATTTTTGGAACCGCTGTAACCTGTAACGGTATCTGATCGGCTGACAATCAATAGAACACGCCTCTGGTCTGCCGTTTAGTGGAGACATCTCTATGACGTCATTCAAAGAAAAATATTCGTATAAGTTTATAAATACCGATTTATAACGACCAATTTTATTTTTACCTTGGAATGTAATGATCTTAAGGCGTGGATAGACTTTTAATTTTTTCAAGGGGATGACCATTCATTGTTGGATTGTGGACAGCCAAAATAGGAGCTAGATTTGCTGAGGGGGAGGGGGATACCGGATTGACCACAACAAAATTATAAAAAGCTATTTCGACTCAGCCTTACACTCAAGTTTATGACTTTTTACAATATTTAATGGCTCTGTAAAATCTGTGTAGGTTAGTTTATGTACTTGCATTTTTTTTTTCAGCTGCACTAGTTCAGTCGTAAAGTTAATCGTCGTTTAACAGATACGGCGTTGAAAATAATGCTCTAGTAATTCGAGGATAGTAGATCAAAAATATGGGTTGGCCTTGAGTGACTGGTTTTTATCTAAACTGTTTCTCAAAGTCCAGTCAATTTGTTCCAAAACGGGCTGTTAATCGAAAAGGGGGGAAAATGTACAAAACACGTAACGTGCGGACTTTCGATCATCGAGTACATACTATACTCATATGCAAACAACAATTTTAACCAAAAGGCAAGACCCCTTGGATCACCAATTCGAGGGTTTTTTCACGGGGGGGGGGGGGGCAAGCTCAACATTTTCCGTCCTCCCAGAATATGCCACCTCCCTAGCTCCTCCCTCCTTCTAGGGTGTCTGGGTGAGGGGCGTGCCGGGGGGGGCGGCATGTGGGTACCTTTGCCCCGGGCGGCAAAATCAGAGTGAATAAGTAAAAAGAAAAAAGAAAAGGTTATCAAATTCCAAAATGTATCACTGAAGGCGGCAAAAAAAAAAAAAAAAAAAAAAAAAAAAAAATTATAATTTTAAGGGGCGGCAATTCGCAGAGGGTGGCAGAATTGCAATCTTACCCCTCTTTCCGGAAATCTCGGCACGCCCCTGGTCTAGGTAGTATGACAAACCTCATAGTACTTTCTCTCCCCCGAAATTTTTTGCAAATTCAAGCTCCAAAATATGCAGTTTCCTGCTATTTTGACGTAGCCTTTGAACTTCACAGTCAATTGTCTTGCTGTTTCAGAAAAAAATACGAAAAGAAAACTTTTATTTTATTAAAACACATCTTTTAATCATAAAATGATGCGTAGGTATGAAAAGAAAAAAAAAATCCATTCTAATAGGTCAAAAAATTAAACTAAAACTAAATAATCGTCAAGAACACGTGGATTAAAATCTACGCAAATTAGGTGAGAAACATTTAGGAAATGTTTGATTAATAAAGCATGCTCTACACGCAAATTTTGTAAAAACAAAAAATATTATATATAAAATAAGGTATACAAATTTATTTTAAGGTGCAATTATTTTCAATGTCAGTCTGAGGAGGTGATTTCAAACAAAGGTATTTTATTTTTTTTACTAAATGCCTAGAAAAAACAAGCAAATAAAAGGAACAAAAAAAACAAAGCAAATTGACTTCGCTTGATTTGAATTCCTCCGGAAATTATATTGATTGCGGGATCATTTAAACCACCTCGTATACTATAACTTTGCCGGGCATTGCGAGTCCTAATTACTTTAATTATTTAATTACTTTCGACTGTTTTCGTAACTCATACCATTGCAGTGCGTGTCAGTGTTTTTCCTGATAATCGATACAGCAGATGTATCTTCTCGCAGCGTTGTCACGTTTTGATGGAAAATGCTCTGAATTTACTTTTTTTTTTTTTTTTTTTTTTTTTTTAAAATGCAGTGTAACTGCGTAGTTTATTATTATCAGTTTGCTCCATTCAACTCCGTGTAAAGTATCGAATAATATCGATTTGAAACACACGGTGTTATGTGTTTTGTGTGATTTTTGACGTCGTTGTTGCATTTTTCTTATATTAGCTTTTACATTTTTTTGTCTCTCGAGGGTTTCCTTCCTTTTTTTTTGTTGTGGTTTTTTATTTTTTTCCCCCCGTTTGTTTTTTTTTACTTTTTGGAAGAATTTTTTTGCTTTTTGTGTCATTTGTTTGTTGTTTTCGTGCGTAGGTTTCGGCAATTTTGGTAACCTTGTTTTGATATTTTTTTCTTCCATGTAATTGCCCTATAGAAAAGCCCGAGGTTCTCAAAGTTTGGGATTTTTGAGGTTAATTGTTGGGTGCATTTGTCAGAGGATGAGGCAGTTATCGCTTAGTTCGTTGTTGTTTAGCGGGGTTCTCAAAATTTGTTGCCAATAGGAAGAGTTCGTGGGTATATTGTAGTGGATAATCGTCATTTCAGCCAATTGACTTGCGTTGACGTGTGTTGCCTATATCTCTCTTTTAGTTTGGATGCATTATTTGATTTTTCAGCCGACTTTGAAGTCAGCTGTTCTATGATGAACGTTTTTTGAGTTGATGAAAAAAAAATAATAATTTTATTAAACTTATAATTCTCTTGTTTGGTTATGAATTATCTTTTAGTTTGAATTTAAATGTTCGGAGTTTCTTCAATTTATTTGGAGTAACTTCATGGTTATTTTTAATGTTTCCTTTATCAATCTTTCGCGCTAAGAAGTTTCGATTTTTGTAGGTTCGAGTTGAAAGTTTTATTATTTTTTGTGAGTAATTCATTATTTTATTCCATTTTACTTTCGTATTTAGGCTTTAGTTTATTTTGAGTCCACGTGCCACGCCTTTTAACTATTTTGCCTCTTCTGATTTGTTTTCGGTTGATTCGTTTAATTTCGTTTATTGCGTGCGGTTTTTTTTTGCGGATTTCTAGTTGGTAACTATCTCATGCTCTGTTTCTGCTGTTCATGTCTGTTTTGTCAATCATTTCAGTACCGTTTTATGCAGTAGGATGGTCTTTGTGCACCTTGCTTTATGTTTGAGAAGGTGCTTTTTGTCTGTCTTTCGAACCATGTATTATTTATTAAAATAAAATGATTTTTTCTATGGAAAAAAAGAGTTGGAGACCTTACTTTTGAGAAACCCCTCGTAATATGACTGTGGGAAATCGGTACTGGAGCTAGAGATTTTCTGTACTCGTGTACAGTCATACACGAGTGTATTGTAGTAAACCCAACAAACAATGAAAACCACATTCAACGTGATCCACCCCCATAACAACAACCACAGAACAAAAGCGCAGCACCGAACTGCATGTTATTCCTATCGGTAACGATAGGAAATGCAACGCCTACTTGTTTTTTTTTTTTTAATAGGTATACTTAGGAATAATAATAACTAGCAAACCTGGTAACACAATCACTACAATGATTAAGGCTGGATAAGTTGTGAACATGACGTGAATGAAATATGCGAGTCCAAATGAGGTAGGTACGATGCGTCAACGGTGGTTTTATCTGCAAAGATTGCGTGCATGAGAGCCCCCCCCCCCTTACACATGGGGTCCCATGGAAAAATAGGAGTAATAGGTGATCATACGGTACTGTATAGGATAAGTTTTGCACTGCCATATGCATGCCGTGCCGAACTCCAGCCGAAGAGTTTCGAGCGCCGCCGAAAAGACCCAAACAATTGAAGACTGAAGAGTCGCAAGGCAAGGGGAGGAGCGATAGATGTCATCAAAACCAATTTCTGTTTTTAAGTTGGTGGAGAGGGGGAAAATACCATTTTATTGAGGGTTATTCTTTCTCGTGAGAATCGATGTATCTTAATGCACCGAAATTGACTGTCTTGCGCTTCTGTAGGTACTACGGCTTTCAAAAGAAAGTATCCTGATAGAAATTTTCATTATTTCATTGTTCAACCAATTTGCGAATTTTTACGGTTTTTTGGTATTTCAGAGTCTCTCACTATTGCCACTTGTGACATTATGCCTCTTAAAATTCGGGAAAAAAAAAAAAAAAAAAAAAAAAAAAAAAAAAAAAAAAAAAAAAAAAAAAGGTGAAAAGAAAATTTTGACGAAAGGACTTTCTTTTGAAAGTCATAGTACATCTACATTCAATTTGTACTTATTTATATCCCGTTAGATGACCATGAAAACTTTAGCTGTGCTTTTTCTTAAATTCATTTATCGTATCCCCCTAGATTCATCAACCAACTACGTTTAAATTCAACAATATCGATGAATTCAGCTGCACAACTTTTGGTTTTTCTTAAAAAAAAAAAAAAAAAAAAGACAAAACCTGGCTCTCATAAGCGTACCCACCCAGGGTGTCAAAAGTGATGACAACCCCCCCCCCCCCCCGCCCCACTGGTTTGCCACTGGAAAGAGATGTATGATTAATACAACCGGTTCACGCGAAAACGTCCGTAGTCAATTTTTTTTATACTTGACTTTGAGAGCGCGCATCACTCATTTAAGAAGAAGCTGCATCTGTGCAAAGTACCGATCAGAACTTGTTCCGCGGCTTTTTTGCTCCCGTTTCCCTTGTTTGTTTTTTTCTTCTTTTTAAACTTGCAATTTGTTCACTTTTTTATATTTGCCTTCTGAAAAGTATTTTGAACACCGGACGTTTTCGCTTGAGCCGATAAGACGCAACTTACTGAAATCAGCCGGGTTGTAGTGTTTAGGACAATACAGATCATGCTGAGCTAGAAAAGGAACGATGTGTTTATTGTGTCCGGCGTAGACGCACTGGCCCTCAGATACGATATAAACGTGGTCGAACATGGCGAATAATCGGGCGGAAGGCGTGTGTATGGAGCAGATGACCGTTCGTCCTTCAGCCGCCAACGCCTTCATCAGGGCAATGCACTGCGAGCTAGACACGTCATCTAGACCTCTGTATTAAAAAAAAAAAAAAAAAAAAAAAAAATTACTGATAGTAAAAAGAACCAAAAGTCGTCGTTAAAATTGCTCTGAAAGACAATAATTATCATTCGAACTTGCGCGAGTGTAAACGCACGAGTTTTTGATGGCAAGTCTGAAGCTAAGAGAGTTGGGTATACGAGCGGAAACTGCCATAAAAACAAACAAGAATGCGCGAGTGTAAATGTACTCGCTACTTGCATCAATCGCTTTCGAAAGCTTTAGTCAGTGCACTTAGCTCGCACTTCGCAACTTGCGCCCATGTCACGCGAGTTCATTTAAGCAAACTCTGACACCGGATACCAAGGCCAGAAGAGGCCTCGGAGTCCAAACGGCTTAATACTCGTATATAATAGTTTCAATTGATAAGTGCAATAAGTGTGTCATCATTTAAGACAAAGAGAGCAAACTTCAGACGAGAGTGTTCGAATATTCTACCTCAAAGCGTCTTACATTACACATTGTGAGTTTCAAAAATCGAGTAATGTCGACAACAATTCATTGGAGGGTCTGTTGCAAAATTTTGCTATTCATAGTAGTTTTGGGCCTTAAATCGAGAGTAAAATTAGTGGATTTAGGCATTAGGTTGAACAGTATCCGGCAGTGAAAACGTCCGAAAAATTTAATCTGGTTCTTCCGAGTTCAGTAGGTAGTGGATTTTAATAATTTTGATAGATCGTCGTTTGTGAATAAAATCGCTGGCGCAAAAATTTGTAGCTGACCAGTGGCGTCGCATGCAATCTGGCAGCGTTGTATTCACCACCGAAACTTACGAAAAAGGCCAAACAGTGGCGTAGCGTGCACTTTGGCAACGTTGTAATGAGTCCATTTAAACTCATGCAAAAGGTCGAATGCGAAGGTGTTCACCGAACACCCAGCAGTTCGATCTGTTTCATGGGTTTAAATAGACGAACTGCAACGTTGCCAAATTGCACGCTACACCACTGAGGTCAAACTAATAGAGGTGCACAGTGTACTCCCTCGAATCGATATTTTAAGAGGACGAAACGCAGCGTTGCCAGATTGCACGCAACGCAAATGCAGCTTATGAGCGAACGTATTACGATTGAACAAATATTGTGTGGTAAAAGAAAAAAGCTTACGTGGTCGGTTCATCTAAAAATATTACAGGTGGGTTATTTACTAATTCCAAAGCTATAGATAGTCTCTTCCTTTCTCCTCCGGACAAAAGAGTTGTTAGCGTGTTCCGGCATTTTGTTAGAGATAGTAAATTCATTATTTCATCTACCTAAAACAATACAAAAAAAAAAAAAAAAAAAAAAAAAAATCAATCAATCAATAGATAAATTTAAAATAAATAAATAAATAAATAAATAAATAAAAAAATAAAAAAATAATAATAAAAAAAATTGAGTTGAATACAAATAGCTTGGCCCTCAAGACTGTTCGAAGGTAAAGTCCCTAGGTGGCAACTCTTTACAGGGATTGCAGCAGTGGTGGATTCAGACATTTTTTTTTTTTGGGAGACGCCTATGAATAAATTTGAAGCGTTGCAGGAAGGAATGTTGGGATATTTTCTGTTGAAAAAAAGGCGAAATTTGAGGCCTCGGGGAAGAACGTGCCCCCGTGTCCCGCTCCCCCCTAGATCCACCACTGGATTGCAAACAGGACACTTTATGTATTTGAAAGGAGTTGATCGCGTGAACGAGTTCGAAGGTTAAGCTCAATGGCGACCTAATAAAGTCTTGAGATCGAAAAAAAAAATTGGCCAATAATAAGTGAAAAACAGAATTAAAAAGTCATCGTTTTTGACCTTCCTAAGCTTGATTTTACAACTTTCCAGTGATATTTATGGTATTAAAATACTCGTTAAAAGTATTTTCTGTGATTAAAATCCGTCTCAGAAGTTTAAAAATGATGAATTGATGAAAAATTTACTTCCTGGTTTTTGGCCACTTTTTGGCGATCTCTGACAATGTTGCCAGATGGAGGGTGAAAAGCCGTATCGTCCCCATTTAAATCAATGTAAAACGTACGGCTTTTTCACCCCAATCTGGCAACACTGATCTCTGATCTTAGTGCAACGGTGGACCAGGGGTGGATTTGCCGGCATTCCGGTCTGTTAAACATGCACGTCCCTCTTCTCCTCTTCTCCTCTTTATCCTCATCGACTATTTTCAAATAACTCTATTCGGAGGGTGGTCTACCTCATTGAAAATTTATTGAAATTTTTTAGAAATTCCATTTTGATGTATAGATGCCTGCGCGATCGACCTCATCAGGCCTGAGTTTTACTGTATCTCCTTCGCGCCGTAGATAGCTTATACCAGTGACGGCTCACGGAATTCGGCAACAATGTTTTTCCTCGATTTGACTTAATGTAAAACAATCGAATTCTGGTAAAGCGCTGTTTCACTATCAAATCGATTGTATTACACATAATCAAATAGAGGAACAGCATTGTTGCCGCATTGTATAATAACACAGAATGAAAAAGGGTTTGCCAGAACGTTACTTACTGTTTCGGCTTTTTCTTTTCTAGACAACGTATCGCCTAATTTGAGATCTGCGGCTATCCGCACGGATTCACGGGCGGTGATACCCGGTTGAAGAAGATCCTCCTGCATGATGTACCTTGAAAGTTTCCTGAATTGTTTCATATCCCGCGGCCGCCCATTTACGTATATTGAACCGGTTGCGTCTTGAGTCCTGAAGCACGAACATAAAGACAGAAGTTTTAAGCGTACTATACGAAAAAGCTTTTGGGTTTTTAAGTGTGAATTTAAAATTTTTTTTAATTTGGAACGCCAAAGTGTTCGGTTATATGAGAGTACCAAACTTCCGTGTTTTCAAAAACTTCGGTGAGTATGAATAATATGCCATGACCCATTGGAGAGTGAGAGGGAGAGAGAGAGAGAGAGAGAAAGAGAGAGAGAAGAAAGAAGAGGGAGAGAGGAGAGAGAGAGGAGGAGGGGAGAGAAAAGAGGGGAAATAGGAGAGAGAGAGAAGAGAGAGAGGGGGAAGAAAAGAGAGAGAAAAGAGAGAATGTTTGCCTACGAAAAACCCCTGCCTACAGGGCCTTCGAATTTTTCGAATTTGTTTCCCCCCCTAGCAGGCCCAAATTTTCCCCGCCCAAGGTGGGGCCCCTCTTTCCCGTATCTATATAGTATAAAAATATCTTTGATTGTCGCAGATCAACGATCAATAATAGAGAGCTATAGTATAAGTAGATATAAAGTAAGGTTCAGACCTCATCAGGATTAGCGCTCACAAAATTTAGCGTGAGACCTCAGTGCACACGCAAAGTGAACCACTGTGAGACCTCTGTGCGATGTATGGAAAACCTCGCGCCTCGCGAAAACAGATAACAGATAACACGCAGCTTGACCTTCGCAATGTAGAGCGTAGTGGATTGACGAAAACACCGAACCGCGCGGAAACAAATAACCCGGCATTGACCTTTGGGATGTATCATCTCATTAATGTTCATCTTAATGAGTTCATGAATTTTACGTTAACAGTATCGGAAAAAAATTCTTGACCGTCCTTTTTTTTAAATCGTCACGTTGCCGTGGATCACACCACTATCGGTCAGAGGTTAATGAGCATTATTGCGAACAGTATCGGCAAAAATTTCTAGACTGTTCCTTTTTTTTTAATCATCACGTTACCTTGGATTACACCACTTTCGGTCAGAGGTTAGTGAGCATTTTGAGTAACTTTTCTAGAACGTTCCTTTTTTTAATAATCACGTTTTCGCGTCACACCACTTTTGCTTATCAAATTCGTATAAAACGCGAAGTTTTGCCAATAGTCAATCAATCAATCGATTCGATCGCTCAGAGTTAGTGTTCTTTACTTTCCTGCTCTATAGTTTTCACTGTGTTGTGTCCACTCCTTGATATCAAAGTGCCCTGTTCTCCAGTTTTCCCCGCGTTGTGTCATACTTTTTGATATTGAAGGTAAGCTTTTTTTCCCAAATTTTTTATACTTGAAGTGAAGCAATTTATAACTAATATTTTAAAATTCAATATTTTTTTCCAAAGTATGATTAAAGGTATTAAAAAAAATAGTGCAAAATGTTGTAAAAATCCAAACAAATTTGATGTGGGGAAATTTAAAAAACATATTTTCGGAGTTTAGAAAGTGTTAAATTGTTGTGTTGAATGGTGAATCACTACAATTTTTTGGGGTTTTTTTTGGTCGTGTGAAATTAATAGCACGAATAGTGGTTCAGTGCTTTTATGATCAAAAATCATTTTAATACAAGTTGAAATGAAAAATACAAACGGAAGAAACGTTTACTAAAGGGGAAAAAACTTAAATTGCTGATATTTCACTAATTATTGTTACAAAAGAGTGGTAGGAAAGTTTAGGAGGGTGAAAAAGTAAAAAAAAAAAATCTCTTTCTCTGCCTTCAATCCAAGGGTCCGTGATTCGAGTCTCGAGGGACCACCATACTTTTTACTTTTTACTTTTATCTCCTTTTTTTTTCATTATTCAGAGCAATATCTTCAGCAGCTTCTTAATGGCTTCGAAGTTTCTATAAAATTGCTGGTATAATTTACAGAATTATCACTTAAATTTCCAAAAAATGCAATTTTTACCGAAGCAAAAGTTTTTACGTTTGAGACTTAAATACAGACAAACATGTGCTTCGATAGTGTTTAGTTTGACAAGAATCACTGATGAATATGACTGGGTTCACACCTGTTCATTTATTTCAATTTTGCTCAATGCAATAGAGAAAAAAAGTTTTTTTTCCTGATATATCGGTACACCCGACATCCGAAATATGGAATTTCTTTTCCACTCATTACTTCAATTATATTTGTTGAAATTTTATTTTTCAACTGGTATCCTAAACGTACCAGGCTTCTCAATATTTCAATCAAACATTTCAATCATTAGCATTTATGTCATTTTCAAATCAGTTGTCTTTGTGAAGTTTGATGGCTCATTGAGTATGTGCTCTGCCTCCAATCCAAGGGTCCCTGGTTCGAGTCTCAATGAACCACCATACTTTTTTATTTTTTTACTTTTAGTATGCCTCCTTATCAGTGGCGTAGCGTGCAATATGGCAACGTTGTACTGTGTTCATTTAAACCCATGGAAAAGATCGAACTGTTGGGTGTTCGATGAACACCTTCGCATTCGACCTCTTACATGTGTTTGAATGACCACAGCACAACGTTGCCAAATTGCACGCTACGCCACTGCTCCTTATTTTTTGATTCTTTGATTTTTTGAGTATTCTATTGAGTAACAGCCTCAGCAGCGTTTTAATACCTTAGAAGTTGCGATAAAATCACTGATTAAAGTTACAGGATTACCAATTAAATTTCGAAACATTTCAATTTTTACCAGAACAAAAATATTACGTTTGAGACTTTTAAAGATAGACACAGATGTGGTTCGATAGCAACGAATTTGGAAAACCATCGCTGGTAAATTTAATAGGATTACCACTTTAATTACTTTTTTTTAAAATTTTTGACCGACGCAAGATTGTTACGTATGCGACTATAAAACACAGACAAACAAGTGATTTTCATGATACAACTTGTATTTAGACTTCTTCCGTTTTTTCTTTTTCAGCTCTCGTTGCTGTATCACTCGTTGTTTTGGTTCACTCGCACTAAGTTTGACCCTTGTCGCCTGTTCTGGAACGTTCTTCGGATCAGATTTCAAGTGCTCCTGCATCCCTCGTTCATCTGCACTCTAATTTGTTGAACATCTACTCTTCTTGGTAAGAAATTCCAAATTAAAAAAACTAAAACTCAGGTCCTATCATTCTGTAGAGTCAGCTTTTGAACGAATTTGAATTTTGATGAGAGCTGCCAATTTCACAAGCTTGCCTGGGGGGGGGGAAGAGTGTAGCAAGTTAGTAAGTTGGATTATTGCTAAAGAAAGTACCCCTGTAAAAATTCTATTGAAAAGATGAAAAGGATGAGCTCACAGCCCGTCTGATTCGCAGGCGTTTCGAGTGACGGGCTGTGAGCTCGTCACAGCCCGTAACCTTCGCAGGCGATTCGAGTCACGGGCTGTGACGAGCTCACAGCCCGCTCACACCCCGTCACCTTCGCAGGCGATTCGAGTGACGGGCTGTGAGCTCACCCTTTTTCATCCTCTGAGCGTGTCGTTTTTATCTCCCTCATGGTGATTAAAAATTTCTCTCGTCAAGAGTCAAGGACTCTATGTTAGACTGTATCTTGAATCTTCAAAAATTTTCAATTTTTACCAAAAATTTGCCATTTTTTCCAAAGAAAAAAATTATCAGTTTGAGACTATTACTTATAGGCACTTTTGGGTTTTTTTTTTTTTCTTTTTTTGTGTTTAATTTGGAAAAGAATCGCTGAAAATATTAATAGCCTATCAATTAAAGAAAAAAAAGTTTTCAAGTTTTCACTGTGCTAAAGAATTCAGTTTGAGACTATCAAATAGTCAACCATGCTTTTTCATAATATGTATCTGTATATCACTGAGACTTCTGTCATTGCTTTTTCAGTTCTCGTTGCTGTCACTCATTTGTTTGGTTCACCGTCTACTTTTGACCCTTGCCGCTTGTTCTGGGACGTTCTTTCTTTCAAATTTCAAGTCCTCCTGCATCCTCCCGTTCAGTTTCGCTACTCTTGAATATCTAAACACTTTTCGGTAAGACATTTTGATATTAAAACTAAAAAATGTCTGTCTGCGTTGAGTTCTGTCATCTTTGTGAATGCTGGTTTGTACAATCAGGTTCTCATTTACAAAGTGTTAAACATAAAAATACTTTACTACAGCAGAACTCTCCATATTCTCATGTACCTGATGACAATGAAGTATCTATCCACATCGAAAAATGTCAAACATGCGACTACTGGTTTCTTAACAGAAAAGATCATATCAATAGTCAATATCATACTGGTGCAACTTCTCACAAGTTTGAAAATAATCAACCTCCCGTTTCTTCAACTTGCTTGGAAATATTTAGATGCTTTCATTGTCATCAATGGTTCATTGCAGGTGATGATTTTTAATTCTTTAAAAACACAAAAATAATGTAAAATATTCTGGCGGTGGGGTGTCTCGTGGATACTCCACAACTCAAAAGAAAACCAAACCAGTCGTTAAACTCACACACTGCTCCATATGCGATGAATGGTATGAACGGGGAAATAACCACAATCAATCAACATCGCACATTAAAAAAAGTTTTTCCTCTAATGAACCTGCCGTTTTAGTTGAAACTCCCTTTTAAAAAACAGGTTGCAAACTTATTTTATAAGAAACATGACCGCTACATTATTGGATTTGTCTAGTTATTTGGATACTACTAAAAAGCTTGTCAAACAGAAAATTCGAAAAATTTTTAAAAAAAATTTGAGTCGATTAAGGTGAACATTCTCATTCACTTGTTATTTGTCAAACCTGAAAGTACATCACAAAAGCAAGCAGTTTGTTTTAAAACCAAAAACGTTGTAATATACAGACAAACAGATTTAAATGACATTTTCCAAAGTTTACGTAATAACATACTATTAGAAAACGAAAATTTTCATCTTAAAGGATCTGGGTGGATTCTCGATAAAATTGTGGGGATGGAACTTCGTATCAACAGATTGTATAACCTCTCAAAAGGCTCCAGTTACATACCTCTACCTTTCAGCTCCAACTGTATTATAAACGTGAAAAATAATGATTCTCGCTGTTTTCAATACAGTGTCATGGGTAAATATCTTCATGAGAGTAAGAAACATAAGAATTCACCTTATAGCTATTCAAACTTACCAAAATTTATGATTTTTCTATGCTGACTTTCCCTGTTTCTCTAAAAGACATTCCATCTTTTGAAAAGGAAAAAAATATTTCTATTTCAGTATTCTCCTTTCGTCCTATTGAAAAGGAAGATAAAAGAAAAAAAAATCCAGCTGCTCCGTACAAAATTTTATTTTTTTCCCCCTGAAAGTTGTGGAAAAGGAGTTGAAAGATCATAGGGATTTGTTGTATTTTTCCAATGTTGATGGTACTTCCCACTTTTGTTGGATTACGAATCTTGCAAGTCTCATCAGATCTCAGCTCACTAACAATAAACGTAGAATTTTCCTTTGTAAAAAATGTTTTAAATTTTATCATGATCCCAGTAAATTAGGAGAACACAAAAGGTTATGTAGTTCAATTAGTAAAAATGCTTTTTCTCATTTTTTTTCCGGATCCACCTATTTTAAAATTCTCTCAACATGCCAAGGCTCTTTATCATCATTATTGTGTTTTTGCTGATTTTGAAAGTTATTTGCAATCTGTTGAAAACGATCCTGACACCCCCACTTTTGCATACCAACAACATTTACCAATGTCCTACGCTTGGTTATGTGTTTCCCCAGATCCAAAATTCAACTCTAATGAACCTTTTCTTTACCGTGGTGATCTCGCACATATTCAATTTGTCAACAACATGATTGAATTAGCTAAAGAAATATCCCAAAATTATAATGACACAGAATCTCCTATTATCTTGTCTCCTGCTGATTATGTTCGTCACGCTACAGCTACTTCGTGCCAGGTTTGTGGAGCAGACTTTCAGCAAACAATAAAAGTTAGGGATCATAATCATCAATATACTCCACCTGGTCAATCCAACTATCGCATGGCACTGTGTTCTTCTTGCAATCTAATCTACAGACACCCTAAAAGTATTTTGGGTTTTTTTTTTTCATAATTTGAGTAGATATGACCTACATTTCATAGTAAAAGCTCTGAATGATTGTCCACATGGAATTTCCATAGTACCATCTACTGAGGAAATATACCTTAGCTTGTCAATTCATTTGAAAGATCCGGAACTAAAAGAATTTACAAAAAAATTTTTCGATACGTACCGTTTCTTATCCAGTTCCCTTGATAATTTGGTCACCACCATCCCCGAATCCTCATTCATTAGAACGAAACTTTTTTGTAAAACTAAATCTCAATTTGCTTTATGTCGTCAAAAAGCGGTTTTTTGTTATGATTATATGACAGATGCATCAAAACTAAGACAAACTTACCCTCCCTCTCCTAAACATTTTTATAACAAATTAAACGATAAGCACATCACGCAAGAAGAATACAGTCGCTTTTGCAGGACTTGGGACGTTTTCCGTTGTAAAACTTTGGGAGACTATGCAGATGTGTATTTGAAGCTTGATGTTCTCCTTCTATCAGACGTTTTTCAAGAATTTAGATCATTTTGTTTCAACACATATCAGCTAGATTGTGCGAATTATATAACACTCCCAAGTTTTGCATTTGATGCGTTCCTAAAAATGACAAAAGTGGAGATTGATCTTTTTACGGATTATGACATGACTCTTATGATAAATTCTGCAATTCGCGGTGGGATTTCCCAATGTTCCCTGAGATATGCTGCAGCAAATAATCCCAACATCCCCGATACTTACGATGAAACTGAACCTTCTTCATTCATTCAATACCTTGATGTTACAGCCTTATATTCTTATACCATGTGTAAGTCATTACCATATGGTCAATACAGATGGGTTGACACTAACGATTTAGAAAACTTGAATGTGTGCGAGATTGCCGATGATGCAGATATAGGTTACATTTTAGAAGTTGATCTTTTGTATCCGAAACATTTAGAATATTCTCATTCCGATCTTCCGTTTTGCGCTGAAAGTAAAATCCCCCCTCTTCCAGACTCTAAACATCCAAAACTGCTCACTACTCTTGAAGATAAAAAGAAGTATGTTATTCACTTTGCCGTTTTGAAGCAAGCGATTAGGCAAGGGCTTATTTTGAAGAAGATTCATCGAGCCATACGATTCAAACAACGGCCGTTCCTTAAACCTTTTATACAGCTTAATGCAAAACTTCGGAAGGAAGCAAGCAACGATTTTCATAGAGACCTTTTAAAATTAATTTCAAATGCATGCTATGGTAAATTTTTAGAGAATCCACTCAAGAGAAAAGATGTCAGGTTAGTTACCAAGAGTCGTTCGATTTTCAACTATATAGCTCGAGTTGATTTTGAAGATCGGACAATCTTTGATGAAGATTTGGTTGCTGTTAAATTAAAACAAACACACGTTAACCTTGACCGTCCTGTTATTGTAGGGTTTGCAGTATTAGAATTAAGTAAACAACACATGTACCAGTTCCATTACGACGTTATGTTACCCATGTATTCACCAAAAACCCTTCGTTTACTGTATATGGATACCGATAGTTTTATCTACCTCATTTTCACAGAAAATCTTTCTAGAGACATGCTGAACAACTTAGATTGGTATGATACAAGTAATTTTCCCAAAAAAACATATTTGTTTCAGCAAAAAAAATAAAAAAGGGTTTAGGTACTTTTAAAGATGAAACAAAGGGTACGCCGATAGTAGAATTTTGCGGTCTGAAAAGTAAAATGTACGCATATAAAACAATAGAACAAACCAGCATGCGCGTAAAAGGTATTCAAAAGTGTGTAAAGAACAAAACTTTGAAATTCGACCATTATTTGAAGGTCCTTTTTCATCAAGAAGATCTTTTCAGAGAAACACGAAGAATGGGAAAGTATCAAACATGATATCTTTAGTTTTCAAGCAACAAAGAAAGCTCTATCATTTTTCGATGATAAACGCTTCATTTTAAACAACAGTATTTCCACTTTACCGTTCGGCCATTCAGAGGAAACCCAAAACTATTATCCTTGAAAAGATCAGCTAAATCAGGTAATGATGATGAATATACTTTAAAAAAAAAAGAAACAATCTTTGAGTTTCTGCTGTTTCTTTTTTTCCAGTTTCAAAAATGTTTTCCTTGAAGAAAATTGTGTTAGAATCTCTCTCGGTGGAAACACTCCTTTCTATTTTGGAAACTCACAAATCCTCTATTCCTACGAATCTCATTTGTCATATTACAGCACATCTTGCTGTGCATGTATATGATTATATTCATAAGTCGACGAATTCCATCATTGATGAATATCATAAATGTAAATACAGCTGTGCAACTTTTTTCTGGAAAATTTGTGATAGTTTACAAGCAGCAGTTAACACTAAGTGTTTCATACATTTCTTACAATCGGTGCGGTTATACTGTGAAGAACAGCTAGAATTAAATTTTGACGAAGGTCTTCATTTCTACACTCTAATGATTCTAATCCCCCTAATTCTTCCTTCATATCCTCTTCTACCTACTCAAGTTAAGAATCCAAAAGTTTACTATGATTTTTACACCGATATAACTGATCTGTTTCAGAAAAATATGGAAGCTTTCAATCCTATTGCCAAAACAATAGTGAGTGACCGAGTTTTTCCCCGGGGGAACTTACAAAAAACAAATGTTACCCTCTCTTGAAAATCGACAGAGTGGAGTCTCAGTATGGAGAGGCCATTGTTGCCTCCATATTAATAAAAAATGTGTCGCGGAAGTTATATCTTCCAAAAGTTTATGCAAAAATGACAGATGAAAATCTCGAGAAAATAAATGACGAATCTTTCGATTTAAAATATTTAGGTCCGGGGGGGCTTTCTCATAAATACACGTTAGTTAGAAGGGATTTTAAAGAAAAAAAAAAAATCTGAAAAAAATTAAAAAACAGAAAGATGAGTCAGACGAGGAGGAATCTTCCTCGTCTAAGCCGAAAAAAAATTTTAAAAAAACGGAAAGATGAATCAGACGAGGAGGAGCCTTCCTCATCTAGGACGAAAAAAAATTTTAAAAAACGGAAAGATTATTCAGACGAGGAGGAGTCTTCCTCATCTAAGTCATTCAAAAAACCGAACGTAAAAAGAAAAAAAATGACTTAGCCGAGGAAGATTTCTCTTCTATAACAAAAAAGAAGACTGTTCCTAAGAAAAAAATCATTAAAAGGAAAGAAGAGTCTCTCCTTTACTCTGAGGATGAAGCTAACGATGATGATGAAGTAGAAACGGAAGAGGAGGACTTTCTGAAGCCAAAAAAATCGAAAAAAGTACAACCGAAAACAATTTTTAAGAAAATCTCTGAATCGGACGATTCAGACTAGTTATCTTCTTCCGTAACTACTTCTCTAATAGATTCATTTACACTTAAAAAAGTGCTGATTAAAGATGAAAATTTTAATTTAAAACATGTGCAACTGCGACAGGTTGTAAATGCTGATTTTACGTTATGAAATTGCTGTCTCAGCCGTGGACGTAGTTGAAGGAGCAATTTTAAACGTTGAATCAGCATTTAGAACTTGAAGCACATTTTAACGTCTTAAATGCTAAATCAGCTACACTTTTTTTCAGTCTGATTTCTCAACTTGAATTAGTTTTTATTTAATTTTTCTTTCGTGAAAATCAATGATTTCTCAGGTCAAGTAAACGAAGGGTTTCTGAGTTATTAATAAATTGTATTGTTGTCTTTGTATTTCTTCTTTGGTTCTATTACTCCACCCCCCTCTTATCTTTTTCAGAATGGATATCACAGGTATTATTGATTTACAGTGGTTTACTACAACCGTTCAAGACAACCGTTACATTGTTAAAGAATTAGCATTTTCATCTCTTGATCGAAATTGTCATCAGAGTTTTGTTTTTAAACCTCCGACTGACACTTGTTCAGAGTCAAATGTTATCCCAGAAAAAGCTGACTGGATAACTAACTTTCATTTCCAACTGTCATGGACGGACGGAGATATTCCATACTCCTGTTTAAACCAAATTCTTCTAAAACTAGGTGATCAATTTAGAATAATTTATGTGAAGGGATTGCAAAAAAAGACATTTTTAGAAAAATTTTTGCCTCAAATCAAAATTAAAAATATTGAAGATTTCGGTTGTTCAAAGTTGATTTTGCTGAACTCCAAAAAAACGTGTCTGAGAAAACATTCTAATTGTGCCCTTGCAAATGTTGACAAAATAATATCATGGATGGATCTTTACTATAGACTAGGATGTTGGGAAGATCATTGGTAGTTTTTCCTTTTTTTTTTTATTTTTTTTTTGCAGGTTATGAGCACGAGGCTGTTTAATCCCAAGTCACTTGCTTCAATTTCAATTGCTTCATTAAATTTTGAAAGCGTTCATACTCTGCTTTTGTTATGTAATTTTACATCTCACATTAAACTTCTTTTACTCCAATTTCATGCAAAACACGTGCTTTCCGAAACAAAGCACAGAATTTACACTTCCGAATGGAATAATGATATTGATTATTTCCACCCTCAAAATTCTCAGCATCTCATGAAAGATCCTGGCAATACCAGACATATTTGCAATCATGGATGTTATAATGAATTTATGAATACGGTATTTCCCTTTTAAAAAAAAAAAATTGGTGATACAGATTTTAACTTTTATTTGTTCCTTGTAAAGAATTTTTACATGCACAGTCGTCCTTTTAATTTTTACCATCCAATGCTTTTCGAAATACGAAAATATTTAGTTTTTGCTGTTTTAAAAGAGCATTTGGAACATCCAAAATTTTTATTTTCCAAGAATAGAACTTTACATTCAATTCACCAAAACAGCTGAATATGAACATTGGAATAAACTTTCTCGAATGTTAAAATAAATTCTAAAACATGGAAAAACAGAAATTTTTTCTTTCTATTCAAGGTTTTGCTTTGGAAAGCATGTTTGTTTTTAAAGAAATATCAGTGTTATGTACTGAAGGTAAAGTTTTTCAGACTTGGGTTTTAAAAACCCCCACATGTCACGGAACAGCTTAAGCTCTTCAATAGATATGTAGTATTCAATAGTACATCAGAATTTGGATTAAAATGGGATGATGGGTTCATACCGTATAATCATTTGAACCTTCTTTTTGAAACTATTTCGAAACAATTCCAAACTTGGCTTGTCAATGACGAAACCACTTTAAGTCAAGTTTTACCTTTTAAACCTTCTTCCGTATCCCTTGTGGTTATTGAGAAAAGGCAAAATTTCTTCAGTAGAGAGAGTTGTACCTTTACCTGTGACTTGTATTTATAACCATTCTCAATGTGCAGCCCGAAACGTTGTTGATCTTTCACGAGAGTCAGTATTCTTTAGTTGTAGTGTTCAATTATTTTTGTTTTTAATTATTTCAAATATTTTTTTTTTTGGTTTTTCTTGTTTTTTTTTTCTTCCTCCTTTCTTTTTGAAATGACTAGAGCAAACTTTTTATTATTTTTCATTCATTTTTATTGTTTATTTATTTTTTAGTTTCTCATACCTACACTTAAGTAAAAATGTGTTTAGTTTCAATTATTGAAATAAAAAAAAAAAAAAAAAAAAAAAAAAATGTTTCTGTACATTCTGATTTGACTTTTTTTTTTGTTCCCAACTGTAGATCGTGAATAGTTGATAGAAACATTTTGAAATAAAGTCAATGTTCATTTGAACTGAGAAATTTTCTAAGGGGTAATGAGATCTATTGAATAAAAAAGTAAACTTTAAATCAATATTTTTATTCACGAAAAAAAAAATTTTGTACATACATACATCCATACACAGTGAAATGTTTTAAAACAAGGAGCAAAAGTATCTAAATTAAATCATTACTGAATTTTCCTTACTAACCCTGTCAAACCCTGATACGTATAAGTTACGTCATGGATTAATATTGCGTACAGAGTTGTATTTGCTGGAAAATTGTCATTTGCTTCAATTTCTAATTGTATATCTAAAGGACCAGGTTTAATGAGTTCTTCATAATAACATCTGACTACAAAAATAGAATTTCCATTTTTAAACTCTTCAAAAGACAAAATTGGCTCACAGAGTTTCTCCCAATTTGAAAACTCCTGCAAAAACCTTAAATATGCATAATAAAAGTTGAGACATTTTCCGTGGGTAAAATTTTCATTTTGAGTCTCTACTGGAAGCGTCTGACTGTTTAATTTTACTGTAACAGATCTCATGTTTAAATTATCGAACTTGCTAGCATCTACTGAATCTAAATCCATACGATTAGTTTGTGGAATGACAATTATATGTGTGGGAGCTTCAACATTTGTTGTAGTCATCAATTTCCAAGTCTCTCTAGTATTTAGTGGTAACTGTGGATATACATGTGTTTCAAAACTAGCAAAACGTAACTGAAAACTTTCGTTGTTTTTTATTTTGTCTAAAATCATCTTTTCTGGACCTAAATGGAATTTCACTTCCGGCATGTTCCAATACATATCATCTATAGAGACTTTAACTTCAAATTTATCCCCATTTGCTTTCACTCTGTACGCATTTTTATCAGTTCTTGACCTTACAAGGATGAGTTCCTGACGTATACGAAACAGAGGGTCTTTACAGGAAGATGCAAAACCTAAAAACATACTAAGAGGAATGATTGTATAAAATTTACTTTTCCCGTCTGTTATTGGAGAATCCCAACCTGCAACTTTCAAACCTTTTGCCTCCTCTTTCGTACATGTTAAATAAACTTTAGCTGTACTAGTAACACCAACATATTTGCATCGATCTATTTCTACTCCATTGAGCTCATAACGAATCTGATCAAACAAAAATGCAACTGCATTGTTCACTGTTTCAAGCTCCAAACTGTCTGCTGTAGTAGCACCGGGTTTTTTTTCATACTTTATAGTTCCTTCAATAACTATAGTTGAATCTCCAGGAACAGTGTACAAATCTTGACTGTTCACGGGAATTCGTATCTCATCATTATTCTTATAGGTAGCATTATACGGACGATACTTGTGCCACCCATAATACTTCAAAGATTTTATGTATTGCATTTTGTTAATAAATAACAATATAACCTAACTGCTGTAAAACACGTTTATTATACACACTCAGCTGTTTGAACAGGATTGGAAAATTACTTGAGTGGGGTCGCCTTTTTATATTTTTTATTTTACCCATCAGCTTTCAGATGTAATGCTACTGTTACCTCTTCATTCCCAAAATTAACTAAAGTTCCTGTCTGATCCTTTATATTTATAGATATTCTATCTATTGTGTGTGTTTGACTTTATGATAACGCGGGGGTTTAGGCGAAAGAACCATTTTATATCCTGGAGGTACGGTAGGACTAAAAAAAAAAATGCCATGTGCAGCTTCCCCGTTGATATAACATCCACTTGCTATATTACATTCAACGAAAATGACGTTCACATTCATTATTTTCACAGGTAAGTCGGAGCAATATTTTTGCTTTGGTTGTAAAAATTTTTTGACTGAATCCCAGAAGAGAACCAATCGAATTTGGGTTTTGGGAAAATCTATGAGAAATGACGACTCAATTTCACATTGCAATGTGCTATGGTTTGGTTTTATAGAAATTTTGTTATCACCCAGCTGTGATTTTAAAAAACCCTCAAGGTCTTCGAGCTCATAAGCACCTTGTGGAATTATTATAACATTTTCTTTGTTATCTTTTTTAAAATGGAAATATTGATTCGCATAATCCACATTGGGTATAGAGTTGTAAGTAACAAAGTCTGTTAGGCCAATGGAATGTGGTTTTTCCAGTACAATCGGGGTTTTTTAATGTACATTCCAATTCGCTTTTACGACCAGAAAGAAAAATTAATTCATTCATACTGTTTATACTTTGGGAAGTATAGTTTGATTTAACAGGAATTGGAGACATAAATGTCCGCAAATAGACGTGTTTAGTTTTTGTTCAGTATTATAGTTAAAATAAATGGAGTTACCGCTTAAATACTTTTCAACTTCTTTTGGAGGTGGGAGATCACCAAAACTATCGTAGTAGAAAACTTTATTCCCGTTCTTATGATAAGCAACCCAGTGCGTCCCCATACCGGAGCTAGAATCCAAATTTACGATTCCCATTTCATTGTTCCTCGGTATCATGTGTACTAAGTCATCTCGCATAAAGATTCCTCGAAAATTAGGAATTTTCAATTTTTTCACCATAATTCGTAACATCTCGCTTGTCAAGGGTTTTCGCGGTAACTCCTTTATTAGTTTAAATTATGTGGTTTTTTTAACAACAATCCATAACCTGATTTATAAGGTCGAAGATATAATCCTTTCCCTAATTTCACCGGTTTGTTTGCTTTTCCAACATAGCTTTTTATTCTTTTCACTGTTGTTGCGACCTTCTTTGCTGGAATTCCTACCGTGGATAAAATTGAGTTCACCTTTCCTCCTGATGGAATGGGGATGACGCGTGTACCTCTCTTCTGAGATTTCTTCTTCTTCTTAGTAATTCCACCTCCAATTTTCTTACGGAACGCTTTCCCTGATTTCTTGCGTTTTCCACATCCAGCTCCTATTTTAGCTTTTAATTTCATGGCGTTTGTTACACCGTATGCAGCTATCCGTTCTGGCAAAGATGAATCTTTTGATTTAACTCTTTCCCAAGCTTCGTCTGCTAAAACCAAATCTGCTTTATTACGGACAGCTGTATCAGAGGTTTTACTGTACACAATATCGTGTTTTTTGCAAGCCTCGTCAAGGGGATTAATCCCTGGATCTCCACGTTTCAAACGTTCTTCAAGTTTTGTGCCTGGCCCACAGTATCTGTAACCAGGAATATGAGCTTCAAATGGTAAAAGATCGATCAGTTTATTAATGATCCCACCACCTTTTAGTTTAAGCTTCCGTCCCATTCTACTTTTCATCATTGTTAAACGCTTATATTTATAGTCCAGATGACTACAAAGAGTACAATGTTAAAATTTCAAGATGACATGAGAAAATCTCGCAAAATTCGTGTTGAGGTTTGGAAAGAAAGAATCGTTCTTGGGGACGTATAATGCCTGCTTTACACATTTCATAAAGTAATTCAACGTCTGGTTCAAGGGGTATTACGTCCGTGTTGAGAGTTATTTTGCTTTTTCGGTTATTCTTTCTATGCACACAGATTGTTACCAATCTGCACAGTTTAATTCGACCGTCATCAACGTCAGTTTGCAATTCTCGTTCTAAAATTGAGACAACTTTGGATTTTTTGAATTTCTCTTCCAACATCGAAGAGAACTTAGAAGGTCCATTTAAAGATGAAGTTTGGAGATCGATGGTTCTCTCCTCTGTTGATGACTCAGGTAAACTCATTCTTGAAAAACTATATAAACACTGACTGATACTCTTTCGCATAGACACTAACTTTATCATGGTTTGACTTCCCTTTTATAGTTTTACCAGAGATCTAGACTGAATAATAAATCAGTTTAAAACTATCGATGAAATTCGTTCAACAACCAAAACGTCTTAAGATTCATAACTTAGATCTTTACAATCAAGTTAGGAATCGTAGACGTCGGCATAGTGCACTTCTCCCCGATAGTATCAGATGTCTAATTTGTGGACCATCTAACTGCGGTAAAACTAATGTTGTTGTAAGTCTTCTTCTTGACACAAATGGTTTAAATTATTTAAATGTGTACTTGTACTCAAAAACTCCATTTCAATCAAAATATGAACATTTACGCAATATTTTCAAAAGTATTGATGGTTTTGGGGTTTTTTCGTATTTTCCGAATCTTCAGATATTATCATCCCTCAAGCTGCTAAGAAAAATTCAATTTTTATTTTCGACGACGTAGCATGTGATAAACAGGATGTAATACGAGATTATTTCAGTCTAGGACGTCATAGTTTAGTCGACTGTTTTTATCTCTGTCAAACTTACACACGTATTCCGAAACAACTAATACGTGATAATGCGAATCTCTTGATTCTCTTCAAACAAGATGAGCTTAACCTTCGTCACGTATATGATGATCACGTAACTACTGATATGACTTTCTTAGAATTTAAACAAAATTTTTTCTGAATGTTGGATTGAGAAATATGGGTTTATTGTTATTGACAAAGATTGTGAACGTGATGAGGGAAGGTACAGAAAAGGGTTCGATGTCTATATAAAGAGAAAAAGCTGAATAT
Source organism: Trialeurodes vaporariorum (assembly GCA_011764245.1). NCBI lineage: Eukaryota > Metazoa > Arthropoda > Insecta > Hemiptera > Aleyrodidae > Trialeurodes > Trialeurodes vaporariorum. The sequence goes on along the minus strand of VMOF01000111.1, from coordinate 74,711,193 downwards.
TTTAGTTAAAGTCAGTCGTCTAGTGCGTAGTGACGAATCGATATTAGATATGATATAAGAGAAATTTTAATGAACGATTATCTATTGAAATGGAAGATTATGATAACCTTATTAAAACTCGTGATATTATTAAAAGGAAGTTTAATGAACTGCGACGAGGACATGTGGAGGTTGCTACTCATCTTGAAAAGCAGTTTAAACCTATAGTCAACCCTTTGAAGGAACTCGTAGAGTTGCAAAAAGAACAATACGAAAAGAAAGATACGCCAAAAGCTGACTCTTTAAAAATTGTCGACCAGAAGGAAGACAAATTTCATCCGGAGGAAGATGAAATTAAACTACCAAATAATGAAAATGCAAGTATTAGTGATGAAAATGTAAATTCATTGGTCTACAACAAACTTAGTGATCATAATGACTCACCGTCAGTGGACACTGAAAATACTTCAAATATACATTCGTACTTTCTCGGAATATCAAGGAAGAATAGAACTTTTGATTTTATTTATGGGTTGAGAAAAGCAGAAAAGGAAAGTTAATGATTGGTAATCAATCAGTCTCTATTGGTGAGACAAATGAGCTTGCTGTAAAAAATAAGAAATTTTTTCTCACATTAGGTTTAATTGAGCTCTTATGTAAAAAAAATCCGCAAGATTACACCACAAGACCCATCTCGAAAACTATAAAAGAATCTTAGAACTTACTAACGCTCATAAAATTCAGTACGATTCCTCAGAAAAAGTATACCGTAACAAATCTCAGAAATATAATTTAATTATCTCAAAGCTCTTTCCTCCCTTAAACGAGGTGAAACGAAAAAAAGGATCGGGAGTGTTTGTGCCGCAAGCAGAAAAACATATATATACTGGGACGATCCAAACGAATTAGCAGAAAGATTATTTTTACTCTTGGCAGAGAGCAAAGCTGGTCATACCGGACACGATCGAGAAATTTTAAGTATTGAAGAAGAGTTACGTGAGGCTGGGCATATAAAATGATGAATACCGCGATGGCCAATTCTGAAAATGATGAAACATTTACAGACACAACTGAGAATGTTCCGTTACCGAACGCCGAAAAATACACTTACGTTCTAACTCCTAATTTAGAAAATGAGGAAGATAAAAGTGTTCAACCAAGTAATAAAGCAAATAACTTATCAGAAGATGGAGTATACGCAGCGAAAAACATACATTTGTTGTCCGATCCAACTTCTGATAAAGATGGTGTGACAAAAGAATATGCAGATCAGCACTTAACTCGATTAACTAAAGAAATTGATATGGTGAATGTTCTCGTTACAAATCAAGCGGATAAAATTAAAAATGTTGAATTTGATATGAAAGATATCGACGAAAAATTAACAAAGAAACTGACACAAGATCAGAGTCTTTTAAGTAGCATCAGCAACCGAGTAATTCAGATAGAAAAAAACTTATCGGAGAAGAAAGATAATAGAATGTTTTTAGACACTCTTTCCAGTCTTGAGAAAAACGTTCAAACTATAGAAAATACCTTGCATCTTCTCCCACACGAAACTATTAAAATTCTACCAAATCTTGTTACTGACCTACAACTTATGAAACTAAAACAAACGAGAATCGGAGAAATGGAAGACAAACTTAAAAAAATAGACGTTTTACATGAAAACGTTCTAAATTTAGATAAGAAAGTAAAAGAAAATTATGAGAAAAATTTGACAAGAAATTACGGGAAGGGATGAGACTTTACAAAAACTTATGTCCATGGAAGAAAAACTTCGATCTATCACAAGCGATCCGAAGTTACGTGAAAGAGAACGAAAAATATTTAGAATTAGAAACAAAAATTGGAGAGATAGAAAAAAAATTTGAAAGGAATAGTCAAGAACAAGGAAAGTTTAGGGAACAAATGAAGGAAATAACTAATGACTTCAAAACAATTCGAGAAGATTTAGGTTGCCGGACCAAAGTAATGATGGAAATAGCAGAGATAGCACAAAACTCATACGAGAAAGCAGTTGCTATAAAAAATACACTTGAAGGTATTTCCAGCAGATTGCGCAACTTAGAAGTTAAACTATAAAAGGATTTACAATTTAAATTAGTTAAATTAGAAAGGAAAAGTCAATGACAAGTAAGCATGTCTATCGATAAATTTGGGACAAGGTTAGAACGTTCCTTAAAAAAAAACGAAACGATTCGAATACAGACACGAATGGATAAGGTGATGATATTAGATGATGATGATCAATACTCCGCACAGAATAAAAGAATCAAACTTCTAAATGACCCACTCAATGAAAAAAACGTGGTGAATAAATCATGGGTAGAAAGGAATTTTTTGAAACTTCAGAACACCTTTGTGTCGATGGGAATGAAAAGATTATCAGAGCTTGGAGAGCCCCGGCAACGATCTGATGCGGTAACGATGGGTTACGTAGATATGAAGATGACAAAATTTAAAGAGAGCTTTGAAAAAGAAATAAAAGACAAGACGAACGGTATGTTTAATCACTTTGAAGACGAACTCAGAAAAATTTAAAAATTTAAACGTCTAGTTTGAATACTTTGCTACGTGAGTCTATTAAACACACAAAGGCTGCTTTGACTGAGGAAAAAAAAAAATGACAAAAGAAGGTTTAATAGAGGAGTTACATAAATCTGTGAGACGGAACTATCCTCGACGGAAAGTGTTCCTTAAAGGAATCAATGATCTTTGGCAGGCAGATCTCATCGAAATGATTCCTTACGCAAAGGTGAATAAAGACTACAAATACATCCTTATTGTTATAAATGCGTTCACAAAAAATGTTTATGCGGAACCTTTAAAAACAAAAACCGGAAAAGATGTCACAGAAGCAATGTCCAAGATACTCAACTCAGTTGAAGAAAAAACCCAAAAAATCTTCAAACTGATCAAGGATCCGAATTTTACAATAAGCAGTTTCAAGAGCTTATGAAATGTTATGGTATTAACCTTTATAGTGTTTACAGTACAACAAAAGCATGCATTGCAGAAAGAGTCATTCGAACCTTGAAAACAAAATTGTGGAAAACCTTCAGTTTGCAAGGGACCTATCGATGGATAGCAATATTAAATTCAACTGTATATGAATATAACAATACTGTTCATAGAACTTTGGTATGAAACCATCAGAAGTAACAAAGAAAATGAACAGCTCCTTCTCAATAGAATCAATTCCGTTTCTCGTCCATCCCTAATTAAATCAAAATTTAAACAAGGAGATTTTGTTCGTATCAGTAAGATTAAATCTATCTTTGAAAAAGGTTACACTCCAAACTGGTCTGCTGAGGTTTTCAGAATAAAAAAAGTGCAGTCAACATTTCCAACAACATATCTCCTGGAAGACTTGAATGGTACTTCGATTGAAGGTTGTTTTTATCCGGAAGAGATAAAAAAAAAAAGTTCAAAGATACATATTTGGTTGAGAAAGTTGTAAGGAAAAATAAAAATAAATCATACGTAAAGTGGTGGGGGTTTGACTCGACTCATAACTCATGGATAAATACGAATGATATTCTCTAAAAAGGTAATTCAAGTTTCTAATTCAGTTCGGATACCATTCTGTTCCTCTCACAACCACTTTTTCAATCAATTATACCTGTGCGATTATTAGTGCAAACTCTTCTTTTTGTTTCGTTGATATATCTTTGTCATTACCTTCTTACGTCACTCTTGTCTGTATTTAGACACAAGGAATTCCATGAAATAATTATTTTAGAAAATTGTTTTTACTCTTCACTCTCATTTTTTAGTTTGTGTTTTTTCAAGCAATATCAGCGAACAATCGATAACTATTTGTTCAGATCTGCTCAGTGAGCAATATTATGAATCTTTCCGGAGAAAAGCTCGAGCAGTTATTAATATCTCTTGTCAGTTTCAAAAAGTATTACACAAGTAAATTATCTAATCAAGAACTTGCGGATCTAAATGAATGGATAAAAATTTTACAATTCGTGGAGTATGTTCCTGTTTACAACGAACACTTTGTTATTTGCGCTTATTTTGATGAAAGTTATGTAAGAATACCTAATGTTGCTCAGTTCCCTAATTTATCCTGTGTCTGTCAATCAGTTACTGATATCCTGCGTAAATTCATTAGTTTAAGAAGAAAGTACGGTGTAGACGAGGAATTACAAACATTAATGTTAGGTTTGCATATATAGATACATAAAAAAGGATTATGAAGATACTTTACAACTCCTACTTCGAACACTTCAATTTTGGACTATTGTAGAGAAACAAAAAAAAATATCGGAAGAAGGACTGGAACAATTACAAGAGGATGTTGATATTGTATGTCAATATTTAGATAGTACGCCAAATGAAAATGGTCATTTTGAGGGTTGTTGTTGTACTCAAAAAATTTATAAAAATTGAAGATAAAATCTACTTACCTCAATATAATTTTTTTAATTATCATGAGTTATTTTTACGAAATCAGCTATCAAAAAGCAAAAAAGAAATTTGCAAATGTTCTCGATTCAACTCCGCTCTCTTCCGGATGAAATACTTTGATAAAGTATATGAATGAAAAGGGAAATCCCTGAGATAGTTAGATAGAGCCATGTAAAAGGAGTATAAACATATGGTAGATATAGATTAGGGTTCAGTTCTTCGTCTCATAGTGATCTCACATGGGTTTATTTTGTGAGCGCTAATCCTGATGAGGTCTGAACCTTACTTTATATCTACTAGTATACCAGAGTACTATCGGTCAATTAAAGAATGGGACTAAAATAATATGTGCTCGGCCGCTTGGCGCGTGAGGAATCACATATTTTAGTCCCATTCTTTAATTGACTTCTGGTACAGTCTACGAGAGTATGATCAATAGAGAGACTGAGTCAACAGGGGCGAGGGGACTTTTACATTTTTCTTTTAACGATACGGGGCCTCTCACAGAAGAGATTGTAGGCATTTATGCTATAAATATATTTTAGAGGTCAAAACGAGATTCCCCCCCCCCCCTTCCTACAAGTAAATCGAAGTTCAAAAATTCGTCACCATCCAGAGCCCCCCCCCCCCCCCACGTTTCTTGAAATAGCGTCCTCACGTAACTACCAAAATACCATGGAAATGTGTTTCACAACGTGTTTTGACGGGTAATAACCTTGGGGGGGGGGGGGAAACAGCAAATATAAGCTTGAGAGTGTTTGTCATGTGTAGCGTCCCTATATGTATGTAGAGAGTTAAGAAGACACGACAAAAGTCAACCTCTGATTGGTCACTAGTTTTAAGCTCTACGCTCTACGGGCGCCGCCATTGGATACGTTTCGTAAATAGATGTCGATCATCAAAGGCAGTGAAAGATTAGGTCCTTAGAAACTCTACGGCATTGTAATCTTTGCATTGGACCAAAAACACATCAGCGACAGCCCTCAGAATGAAAACAAACGTGCAGGCGCCCATGGTTTCACCAGTCGTAAACTATCTACGTATATAGGAGCTCTACAGTCACGTGATCTTGTCCATTTGACGGCAAAAATGTCATTTTACGACGTCGACTTTTTCAAATTTATTAGAACGACGAATCTGGTGGTGACCCCGAGACCTCCCACTGAGGTTCAACAACCCCCCCCCCCCCCCCCCCCCCCGGCCACCGTACCGTCAAGTTTTTCTGCTGGCACCCATGTGTATGTGTACGCAGCAAAATATTGACATTCAGCAACGATGCAGTAAAAAACATGCGAACACTCAACAAGTGCGACTTTATAGGTATCTGACAACTCACTCACAATCAGTTAATCGCGACTCAGTCACAACACTCAAACACAAGCGCGGCAAGTGTTTCTGGGCCGGCGCGGCGGCGTAATTACATACCGCGCCGCCGCACGCCGCACTCTTGCCGCTCTGCCGACGCTCAATGTTTATTATTGTGATTACTGAGAAAAAGAAATGAATTGAAAGAGCGAATAATTGTACATAAAACTGAAACTGGGCGCCGCGCCTCACCGCTGCTGACTGTCCAGCAGCGTCCAAGAGTCCTCCCGCTGCACTGCACTTTGCTGCGCTGGTTTGCTGAACGGCGCGCTTGGTGATCTCGTAATATATTAATCGAGATCGCGAGTAGAGCACGAGACGGCGCACAGTGAAATGAAAACATAATATTTCCCGGACATAAAAAAATCAAAATTATGATCATAAATAGCAATAAAACTTGAACGCGTGCAAAACCATTCATTTCAGAGCTTAAAATGAGTCATGTAACATGATTTTTGTAAGAAAATATCAACAATAACACGTTTTTAAAACAAAATGACAACAAATTTTTATGTCCTGAAAAATCAATGCATTCGATCCACTGTGCGACAATTTATAATTCATAAAATCCGCTCCACTGCTCATTGGATCCAAACATGGCTTTTCCCGGACATCATTTTACGAATGAAAATCAAGATTAAGAACTGAGAGTAGCAAGATATATAACTATAAAATCTGTAAAATCATACATTTTAGAGTTTAATTTTAATATGAGTGAAAAAATATGATTTTTTTAAGAAAATATCAATTCTACAATGATTTAAAACGAAATAATAACAACTTAACATGTCCGGAAAATTCCATGTCTTGACCCACTGTGTGGCGTTTTGACGTTCCCAAAAGAAAATGAGAAATGAGACTAAACATACCCTGTGCGTCGCGACCGCGACGCGACGCATCCGACGTTCATGCCAGCTGCGCGGCCGCGGCCGTCGTGTCGCGTCGGGCGTCAGGCCACCGACCCAAGCTCACTGGCTCACTCACTCAGACTCAACAAACGACAACTTCTCTCCTGCTCCTCTCATCTCCCGTTCTAGTCACCTACATTACACAATTTGATCTTGACTCCATTGCATCATTCTCTCATCAATAAGTATAATATGTTGTACTTACTTTGCAGTAAAACAAAGCTGTCTCTTTCTCTTTCTCTCTCTCTTCTCTCTCTCCTCTCTCTCTCCTATCTCTCTCCTCTCTCTCTCTCTTCTCTCTCTCCTCTCTCTCTCTCCTATCTCTCTCTCCTCTCCTCTCTCCCTCTCTCTCTCTCCCTATCTTTTTCTTTATTTCCCCCCCCCTCTCTCTCTCTCTTCTCTCTCTCTCTCTCTCTCTTCTCTCTCTCTCTCTCTCTCCTCTCTCTTCCTCCCCCTCTCTTTTCCTCCTCTCTCTCTCTCTCTCTCTCTCTTCTCTCTCTCTCTCTCTCTCTCTCTTCTCTATCCACTCTATATCCTTCTCTTTTTTTTCGCTTTTCCGTTCACTGTTTTTCTTTATACACAGTCACCGCATAGTGAAGGAAAATGAGGGGTAGGGGCGGGGGGGCGGTCCACTCCATAGAGTACTTATGTATGCAGAGAGTTAAGAAAGGAGGGTATAGTAAACCCCTGATTATTAGTCATCACTGTCATCAGTTTTAGGCTCTGCGAGCGCCGCAAATGGATGCGTTTTTGCATATTTGTTCTCACATATATTTGTTTACAAACGAGGAGGTCCGCGCGGTGTTTACGGATGAAAGAGTCAATTGTCGACGAACCTGTTAATTTTTAAGCGAGATGCACTTCAAGAGTGTGCATAGCGCTCGAAAGAATCTTTAAACGCGTAAAAAATAGATGTTGATCAGCAAAGACGTTGTGAAAGATTGCACCGTTAGAAATTCTACGGTACTGTGATCTTTGCATTGGACCAAAACACAACGAGCGGCCCCCAGAATGTAAACAAATGTGCAGCAAAACGTATCCAATAATATATCCTTAGGAACGTGAAAATGACAAATACTTGCTTCTGTTTGGAGGGAATTCATGTTGAGCAGAACTTATAGACGATATAAAAGAAGAAGAAAAAATGAACACACACACACATACAAAACACATACACACAAACACAAATGAACACAATTTCATTGGTATTAGCAAATCTTGCATTAAATTAAAAACACACTCAGAGAGCCATGGGCCTTTCGATATTAAACCATCTTCAGTGGCAATAATATTAACAAATAAAAGTCAAACAAAAATAAAAAGAATTGAAACAACGTAAAATAATAAAAACAGCAGCATGACAAAAAGTATGAAAACCAAACAAAAAGCAAAAACAAAACAAAAAAGCAATGGCAACAATGGTATGCAAAAAGCATGGTGCAACCATATTTGCTTTTGCTTTCGTTGGGTTTTTGTATTTTTTGTCATCATGCTACTTTTATATTAGTTTACGTTGTTTTAAGTGCTTTCATTGTTGTTTGACTTTTATTTGTTTATTATCTGCCACTGAAGATGATTTAATATCAAAGATTATGGCTCTCTGAGTAAGTTTTTAATTAAATACAAGATTGTCCAATTATTACGAAATTGTTTTCTTCTTATTTCTTTTTCTTCTAATCCAATAATCCATGCATCTTGTTATCAGTGGCGTAGCGTGCAATTTGGCAACGTTGCTCTCGCTCCATTTAAACCCATTACAAATATCGAACTATCGGGTGTTTGTTTGGTGATTACCTTTGCATTCGACCTATTACATGGGTTTAAATGGACACAATACATCGTTGTCAAATTGCACGCTACGCCACTGCTTGTTATTTGCAATGTTTCAATTTACAGAGGATAGTCTACTCCAACATTTTGAGGGGCTAGTTTCAGTGACAAACATAGAACTTACTTATATCCAGCGAGAACGTTTAACAGCGTGCTTTTTCCTGCCCCAGAAGGCCCCAAGATAGCTGTTAGCTCTCCTGATTTGAATAGTCCACTAACGCTCCGTAATATCATTTTGTGACCTGCACAGAAAGCATAAGAAACAAATTAATGACTTTGATGAAAGAAAATAAATCCAATGATTGAAATGGAACATTAGAGAGAGAGAAAAAAAAATGATGATATGAAAATAAATCACGACAGTAACATACAAAAAAAAACAATAAATTAAGAAAAAAAAATGAATTTGCAGCGCCAAAAAATCGCAGGAATGTGGCGAATCCAATCCAATGAGTTCTATTTTTGCGGATCTCTGGTTAATTTTGCGTTTTTTTTTTTTTTTGGTCACGAAAATCCATTTGAAGGAACGTTGTTATCTCAATTTTTTTTACGAGCACCTCTAAGGTAGGTGACCCAAAGGTGGCCCGGGT